>BQNB010018754.1:0-67835 GCA_026074375.1 Tanacetum coccineum | reverse complement strand
GGGAATTTATAAAATAATATTTTATAAATCAATCTTTCGTTTTATTGACGTGTCGTAGCTAAAATAGTTGTCTTATTTGTAAAATCATAGTTTTCGTTTGTTGACGGGTTATTGTATAATTATAAATAACATATCTTTAATCTATAACTTAATCATTTTATCGGTTTTCAAAGATTATAGAAGTTATAGCAAAAAATACTAAGTATCGTAATTTATAGAAATTTCGGCATGACTTACTCGTTTATACAACGTTTCCCATATTTATAAAATCTAATGTTTTCCACTTTCCAAACAACCCGTGTTGCAAATACGCATGTTTCAATGTATATCTAAACTAAACAAAATAATAAATAACACATTTATTTAACCATTAAACCACCATTAGCTCCGGTTTTATATTTATAAAATCTTATGATATATTTATTAGTCGATTTATATAAACTAAACGCACCCTTGCTGTAAAACAGCGAACCAAACACGTCTCTTTGGTGTTTCTGCTAAACCAAACGCACCCTTATTGTATTTCTACTCCCCCAAACACACCCTTATGGTTTTCCTGCTCACCCAAACACACCCTTATGGTTTTCCTGCTCACCCAAACATACCCTTATGGTTTTCCTACTCACTCAAACATACCCTTATGGTTTTCCTGCTCACCCAAACATACCCCTACGGTTTTCCTGCTCACCCAAACACACCCCTATGGTGTTTCTCTTAACCCAAACACAACTCTTGGTGCAATCTGCTAAACCAAACGCACCCTTGGTGCAGTTTTATCAAAATCAATCGCACCTTATGTGGTTTCTACTGGTAAACCCAGATCCAAACGCACCTTTAGGGGCTACACCTAGATCCAAACGCACCCTGTTGGTGCTTATGTTAACCCAAACGCACCCTGTTGATGCTTATGTTAACCCAAACGCACCCTTGGCATTGAATAAAACAAACAAGCGTACCCTTGGTGCTGAATTGAACAACCAAACGCACCCTTGTGCGGTTTCACAGCCAACCAACGCAACCTTGTGGTGTTGTTTTGAAAACCCAACGCACCCTTAGTGCTATGAACATTCGAACGCACCCTGTTGGTGGTTTTATTACAACAAACGCACCCTTGAGGTGTTTATAACAGCAAAACGCACCCCTTGCTGCTTTCATAAAACCCAACGCACCCTAGTTGGGCTGAGAACAAAACCAAACGCACCCCTTTTGGTGCTTATCAAAACCAAGCGCACCCTCGGTGGGTTTTTATCAAAACCAAGCGCACCTTAATCGTGGTGGCTAAGTGGAGGTGGTGCGGCTGTGATGAGGTGAAGGTGAGGGTGACGAAATGATGGTGGTGTGGCGTTGGGGATGGTGATGATGAACGGCTGGTGGAAGTGGTAGGGCAGCGATGGTGAGGTGATGATGTGGTGTCGGTGTGGCAGCGGGGGTGATGAAGATGGAGGCGGGGATGACCATGGTGATGTGGTGATGCAGGTACGGTGATCGTAGTGGTTGGTGGCGTAGAGGTGGTTGGTGGCCGGAAACCCGCCGGAGCGGCGCCGGAAAATGGAGGAGGAGAGATGGAGTGGCTAGGGTTATCATAAAAATGAAGTGAAACCCTAAAACTTTATATATTTATACTATAAAGTTTATAAAAAAATGGCAAGCTCATCATAGTTTAGGGTTGAAATTATAAATATTCTCACAGGGACTAAAAGTGAAATTTTTGTAAGATAATGGTTCGGGACTCGTTTAAGCCACTTAATGGACGATTCAAAACACAAAACTTGCGCCATTGTTTTTCAAATCATTTTTCCTATAAAAATGAGTATTTACTTTATAGTATTTCATAAATGTTTTTATAAAACTCATTTAAAATGTTTATCAATTATTGGGTATCGCTTTTAAGCTTTGACCGTAAAATAAGTTTTAACTTGAACTTTCGCGTTTTAAAATGAACGCTTTTGAATAATATGATAAATAATTTATTAAATATTTTTATTTAATAAATAGTGATATCTAAATATAATTTAATTATTTTTGTGTCAGTACGTGTTGTTCTCGCTCCTAAAATTTTGCGAGGGTATTTCGGTCATTTTCTGCTTGTTTTCGGGTCTCGGGCAAAACTAAAAAGTTGTCCGGAATGTCGTTTTACGTCAAACTGCTTTAGAGTCTGAGTTGTGAAAACGTGATTTAGCGAGTCGTTTTTGATAAGTCGACTTAGGAATAAGATACATCTTCTCGTTTTCAGGTCAAATAAGTTAAAAATGAATTTGTACATGAGGTATGAAATAATAAATATGATTTATTATTTAAAATATGTTCCGAAAATTTTACCGGTTACGCGGTAACTGTTTTTATGAGACAATAAAAGATCAAAAGTCAAAAAGTCAAGTCGGACCCGAAAAGTCAAAGGGTAAAATAGTCATTTAAAATTCTGAAAATTGTCGGTTGTTATAGCGCAAGCACAGATACGCCGTATCTTCCTTGATGGATACGGCGTATTGGTTGTTAGAACAATAATCTTCAAAATATCTTCGTTTAAGCTCTAGAATGCGTGCCTTTTAGTCAAGTTTCACCAAGTACTCTATAATTACTGCAATTCTCAAATATGAACAATTAATTAACAATTCTTTGCAATAATCATACAAAATGGGTTAATTAAATGGGATAAATGATGCTATAAAATAGACGTTATTTGATGTCATCAGGCTTCAATCCAGCAGGATTCCGTCAATAGTTCTTTATAACTCTTGGGTTCAGCGGAAGAAAGGAAAGCTTCAAAATAACAGAACAGGGCTTCAGTTTGTAGTTGATGTCGAGTGGATACAGGTCTAGAAGGATCGCCAATTACATTATCAATCGGACGATCTTTGGTCCAATTACTTATGTGTTCAGGTGGTTGATTGACCGAGTGCACATTATTTGGAATAACAACCTGAGAAGAGGATTCTCCAGAACTTTGTTTTGGAATTGGAATACTAAATTGGGGATTATTATCCATGTGTGCAACTTCAATATCATGACCTGCTTCTTCAGCACCGGGAGGAATAACATGGGATGATGATTCTTGTGGAGTTTGTGAAGTACTTGGTGATAGTGCATCTTGCTCAACTGATGTCGAGGAAGGTGAACCTGTTAAAACAGCAGGAACTGGAGCAACAACTTCAGGAACTGGATGATCAACACATGGTGGAGGACGGAAGTATTCATCAAATAACGGTTGAAGCAGTGTGTCCCAGTCATTTCTTGTTGGTGGGACAAAAGGTGTTGAAGAAGGAGGTTGAGGCACGTGTCCTGAACTGAGTGTTCCAGGAGTCATTTCATTAAGTGCGTGTCCTGAACTGCTTTGTTCAGAAGCCATCGCCGTCAGCTCATCAAAGTCTACATGTATTGTTCTCATAATTCGTCTGGTACGTCGGTTGTAAATCCGGTAAGCCTTCTTTGCAGGAGCATATCCAATGAAAATACCAACATCAGCTTTAGCTTTCAGTTTTCCCAAATCCTCACTGTCATTAGTTGGATAACAAAGTGCACAAAATACATGAAGATAGGAAAGATCTGGTATTATGTCATGTAGTATAGCTCATATGGTGTTTTTCCATGATGAAGACGTATTAGGGAACGGTTCTGGGTGTAACAAGATGTGGCAACTGCTTCGGCCCACAGAAAATTAATGGTGCATTAGCATAAATCAACATGGTGCGAGCAGCCTCAACCAAGGTCCAGTTTTGTCTTTTGATAACACCATTCTGTTGTGGAGTACGCGCTACGGATGTTTCATGAGAGATACCAACATCTTCATAATAGCTACGCAGAGTTTGATTGACAAATTCTGTTTCATTATTTGTTCGAATATTCCTGATAGTTACATTAAGGCGAACTTGTATCATTTTCAAGAATTTGATGATGAACTTAGGTGCTTCATATTTTGATCTTAAGAACTTAACCCATGTAAACCGAGAATAATCATCAACAATTACTAGAATATATTTCTTCCCATTAATATTTTCAACACGCATTGGCCCACACAAATCCATATGCAGAAGATAAAGTTTTTCTTGATTGGTGTCTTCAGATTTTGGTTTATGAGATTTTTTCTTGCTTTTTCCAAACGAGCATGCAGAACACAAGTGATTTTTTTCAAATTTCAGTTTAGGGAGACCTCTAACAAGACCTTGTTTAGCCAATTGATTAATGGTGCCAAAGTTCAAGTGGGACAAACATTGGTGCCATAACCAAGACTTAGTCTTAGAAGCCTTTGACAAGAGACAAATTGGAGAATACTTCATCATATCGCCAATGGACAATGTATACAAATTAGTTCCTTAAGATCTCGTGAGTAGGTCAACACATTCAAGATTGCGAACAAAACATGTGTTTATGAAAATCTACTACAAGATCCGAGTCACAGAATTGACCAACGGAGAAAAGATTGTGTCCGAGTTTGTCACACCCCGCCAAGGCGGAATCGCGAGGCATAACAAGATAGGCATCATCACAACATATTGATGTCAACAATAGAGAATGTCTAAAATGCATTATATTAAAAACCAAGTGTTATGACGATACCAAACACAAGAGGGGTCTTGTATTGAGGTTAATCGCACACACAATACATAGACATAAGAATATAAATCCAAGATAAACGTCATCATAAAACTAAATAACCGAAGTACGAAAGTAAGAAACGAAAACTCCAGAAAAGAAGACTCCTTAATGCAATTCCTAAGGTCTCACTAGCCAAGCTTCCTAACTTCACTTTCCTCAATATGCTCACCTGAAAATGATGCTTAAAACATCAAAAAATATGTTGGTGAGAGTCATAGGTTTTAGACACACAACTAAACTCATTTTCACCGTGATTAACAAAACAGGAAAGGACAATAATGAACTATCATGAACCTATGCTAGCATGAAACAAAATCATATCAATACATTCACTCAATTAATCACACATTCGGGCTTAGATTAGCTGGCACTATAAGCAACCAAACTCACCCAAAATGTACCACACAAACATATTCACACACTGGGTAGGCGTACCATCCGATCCCATGGTACCATAACCAACACTGAGTAGGCGTACGCATCCGATCCCAATTCAATATCACAAATAACACTAACTAGGCGTACTCATCCGATCACAAATAACACAAATCACACTGAGTAGGCGTACTCTGTAACATTTCTCAATTTCAGGTCATTTTAGGACTCCTATTATTTGTCACTATTTATTTTGGTCCAATACGCGTTTACTTTTAAATTAACTTTTAAGCTAAATCGCGTAGACTATAAATAATCATTTAACGTAAACGGTCACCTAATAAATTAAGGTTTACGTCAAACAAATGTTATATAATTATTAAGAAGATAATTATTAACTTTGCGTATTTTATTTTTATTGGTCTCGTAAGAGGCTTACGTTTCGCAATAAAATACATTTAGACACACCCCGGAAATGCCTAGACTTACTTAGACTCAAACCAATAACCACTTTTAAACCTTAAACTCAAAGTTTATTCAAATCTTGTGTCATTAAGCCATTTGGCTGAATATAGGTAGCATAAATCAACTAGCAAATCTTTGATTTATTCTCCAAGGTACATGTACAATCATAGGTAATTAAGGAAGGTTCTAGTTGTCCCAAATTTGCCAACTAATCCCTCTCTTTGCTCCTTTGGATGCCACGGCTAGAAACAAGGATACACACACACACAAAAGCCCCTAGAAATCTTCCTAATGATCCCTAAGTACTTGTATAACCCATGTTTAATTAAAACATATACTAAGTGTTCCTAGTTATCTCATAACACAATGGTTAATAACCATTTGACTCCTTTTTCTCTTAGATGCCGCGGCATAACACACACATGTACACAAACCTTAAGATTTTGCTAGATATTGGTAAATCAGGTAAATCTTATACTTAGATTGTGTAATTTTTTAAAAAGAAAAATGTACCAAAGTAGTTTAACACGATAACTATATAAAAAGAAACCCTATAAGGATGGGGGGATAATATTTTTACCGTTTATTAGCAATGTAAAATTTGCTTATGAAAATAGTTTGATTCGAGTTGTATGACGAATCAGACCAACAATATAAATACACAACAAACTAACTAACAATGCAAGTCATAAGTAAAGATGTAAGGAAAGAAACGATCACACCAAGACACCAAGATTAATAGTGGTTCGACAATGAAGTACCTCTTCGTTCCTACTCCCACTCCCTGGAGTACTCCAACTCGATGATTTCACTATTTCGACAACTCCCTTTAGGAAGAGAAAACCGTATACACGTCGCTTACTTACTTTACTGACCTAATCTAGATGTCGAAGTCCTAATCTTAAATCTAAACCAATCTAAAGACTTCACTAAGTCTTCACACACATACAGATATACACTCTTGGATTTACACACAAATCCCAAATCACGACCAATAACATATAAACAACTTGGGATCTACACCATCCAATTTATACAATGACACAAAACAAAATGTAAATGAATGCTTGTGATCTAGAAGAAGAAAAGAGAGAGAAATCACTTGATAACAATTCGTATGTAGAAAGAATATGATTGTTCTTCTCTGCACTGAATAGAAGGTGAATAATGGAATAAGAAAGCATTTAATAACTTGAAAACAAAATCAAGGAAATGTTAGTGATCAAGATATGTGTTTTAGAAAGAAAGTAAAAAGAGAGAAAACTAATTAATAGAATTTTTGGCAAGAGAAGTCTGTTTTTGAAATTGGGTGGCCAAGTATTAATAGGGACAAAAGAAAAAAAATGACCGTTTGCTGGCGGCAGTCCCGGCGTCCCTTATATAATAAGGGGCCGCGACCCATAAAGTGTCGCCGCTAAGTACCCGCTCCATTTTTTGTCCTTTTGTGGTGAAGGTTGTATCTGTTATGAAACCTTCCATTTTGGGGGGAAAATTTGAAATTCAAATTTTATGTTTTTAATAAAACATTTCTTTTAACGAAAAAATAATTTGTTTTTATATTTTTATAAGAACATGTTGTGAAGATAGAGATTTAAGAAAAATTATTATCTTGATCACTAAGCAAAGTTTATTGATTTGTTTATCCAGACCTTAAGTGATTAACCCTAGAAATAGAATTTTATGATTAGTAATTTATAAACGTTTAATTTTATCGTAAACGTTTTCAACATTTTGTTATTATCAAAACATTGAGGAGGTAGATAAAATATAAATAACGTTTTTGTACTTTATTTGTATTAACAAACTCCCCCATTTTTGATGATGACAAATATAAACTCATTTAGTATAAAATTTGAAGGTATATTAAATAATTAATGAGTTTATCTACTTCTCCCCCTTTTTGTCCCGAATTTAAAAGATTGATCGGTCGAGTTGAGTAGAGAGAAAAGAAATCAACGATACAAGACTCCCCCTTGATGTAATCTCTCCCTTTTTTTTTTGTTTTTTTTTTGGTTTGTTCGGTAATGCACCAAGGTATCGATCTTATATGATAAATTGTGCTACAAAACAAGATTAGAGGTACAATGCAAAGCTAGTATAGCATGACAAATATCTAAAGATTGAATCAACCATTTGGAAGCATAAATAATAAGTTCATTGAAATTCATAGATAAGGTCATATGGTCACAAGGACCTATATATATAAGAGAATACAAGCAATAAGAAAATGACAAATCAAACATAACATATTCAATGGCAACTAATGAAATAGACTAGTATTGATCCTTGACTTCAAAGGATATATTTTAAGGAGAGTTGGTAGTTATGGATGAGGGAAAAAGAGTTGAGGGCCCAATGATGAGAGATTTGATTCGGTTAAGGTCATCTTTTAAGGTATTGAATGCTTTACGAGTACCCAAGCAACAATGACAAAAGTCCGAATGAAAGTTGACTTGGTCAAGAAAGGGAGGGTGAGTGAACGTTGGAAAAGGAGGTGAATGAATAAGTAAACTCAATTTCACGTTGGATTATTGATGATCAAGAAAGATTTGAAAGGTGTAGGGGGGGGGGGGGGTGGGGGGGGGGGGGGGGGGAGAGGAGGGTGGGGGAGGGGGGGGAGGGAGATCATGCAACCGATTTTCACAAAGATTTAAATAGAGGTATGTGGAGGGTAAAAAGGAGGATGTAGGATTAGTTTAAATTAAGAAGGAGGTAATGAGTGGTATCAAATTGATTGGAGAGATTTGGTGGAGATTATAGGTTAGAGAGTTGTTTGGAGATAGAGGAGGTGAGTAAGGTAAGAAATGAATGTGTCTCCAAGGATCAATGATTGATTTGTGAGACTTTTCACCATAGTTTCTAGGAGAGGACATATTTTAGGTGATATGAAGAAGGAGATGTGTTGAGTGAGTAGTGGTGGAGAGAGTGATGTTCATATATATAGGAGAGTATATGGCAAGGCATGATATGCTAGTATTGAGGTGTAAGAAAGTGTTTTGATGATAATGGAAATGACAGCCTTTTATGAGTGGATTGGTCAAAGGTTCAGAAAAAGAGAAAAGACAGCAAAGAAACATGTTGCTTAGGCGAAACCCTTAATGTCCAAGCGGTCCCATATATTCAGGGGGCCGACCAATCATTTCCGGCGGCCGTTTATCTGGTATTTTAAAAAAAAACTTTTACAGAAATTTAGTTATTTTTTATTTGAACATTTTCTGAACAGGGTTGGAAGGGTGATAGTGATATCTCCATTTCATCAAGAATCATACAATCTAGTCAAATAACTAAATTCAAGAAAAGAGATCATGCAATAAGGTCAAGTAGAATCATACAGATAAATTAACTAAGTGTCATATAGCAAGCAATAGATCATGACATAGTTATATTGTGCACTAACATAGGAAATAGTAGCAAATGTTAAGAGCATAATAATAATACATATGTTGAGTAATAATCAAGACAAATCTCAACTAGTATTTGAATCAACACTTGAGTCTTCATCAGAAGATATGTAGACGATGGATTGAAGATGAGTGGGATGAACCCACGGTTTCATGGATCCCCAATAAGTGTTATATTTGAATTTTCATAGAAGAGGATTAATTTTGATGATGTGTTCATATAGACGATTTAAAACATTCCATATGGCATTGGAGATTGTTGATTTTTGATCATTTCAACTCGTTCGGCTTAGAAAGTAGGCAAAGTTGAAAGGTATACTTGTAAGATGCAGAACATCCTGTGACATGATGAATGAGGTGATAAATGTGATTCATATTAGATTGCCAAGCATTATCTTGAATGAATTCTCATTCCAAGATCTCAAGTCTTGACAATTTCTTCTTTGAGAATTTTGTTAGGGAAAAAATGTCTGTCCAAAGTTTGGATCGATTGAATGATTTGTCTTTTTGGTGTTGCCATGTGTGTTTGAAGAGGATGTGTTTAGACTCATGATTGATTTCAATGTGTCACTGAAGGATTCTCAGAATAATGAACATTCTCCATTACATGATTGAGAGAATTAAGGCGAAATGAATTTGAGTGAGAACTTAAATGTTTCTTTCAAAGCGCAGAATGTAAAGAAAAGTTTTGATTCTCATCTTTGATAATATTCGTATTGAAGAGTAGAATACAAGTAGAAATCTAGGGGGGGGGGGGGGGGGGGGGGACAAATTCCTTTAATAGATGTTCAAATAATTTTCAAGTTTGATAGTTTGAAGAGATTTTGAATATTGTCTGTATTAGTAGATTTAGGGGATAAAGGACGACCTTCATGAATTGACTATATTCAGAATTCGATATTAGATTTTTAAGTTATCAGGAATATAATTTTCATCAGAGATTGTTGGGATGTATGATTTAGTATACCGTAATTCATCTTCTAAGTTCATTTCACCTAAAATTGAAATAAGATAGTTTTAGTGAGGTTCCCTTACTTAACAAGATGTCTAGTGTGTGTGCCTATATGCAACAAATGTGGAGTAACGATTAACTCGACCTAGTATAAAATCATAAGAGTTAATCCAAACGCTTCTTAGTTTGATTTTGCTCAACCAAACAAGTTGAAAACTACATATGAATTATGTATCTCGAAATTTGTTGATGAGATCATTATGGATGTATTTGAAAACGTTTTTGGGTTGTATTAACAATGTAAAATAACAATTTAATTATGTTCCTAACGTGAGTAATTTTCGAAATGAAATTGGGGTTTTGGTTCAAAAATAATTTTTTGACAAACCTTAACAATGTATGCAAATCTTATATCTATGGGAAGCATATTAGTTATACATTGTATCCTAGTGATTTTAATTGAACAAAATTAAAGGAAAAATAGAAAATACCCAATTTCAATTTTTGGTGTTCATCATGAACCCTAGACTCAAAATGAAAGATATAGTTGAAATGACTACGAATTGATGATCTAAGATGTTTAGGGGATGCTTATTGGTGTTGATTTGATCTTGAATTTAAGTTCTAACGGTTGATTTTGAAGTATATGGTGGATTTGGGGTTGTGTTTCGTCGGCACCTGCCATAAGAGGGTGTGTTTGTTTTTGTGTTCTAAAAAATTTTGTTTAAGGTGTACATATTTACTTCTGTTCTGGCGGCGGTCCCATATCTCCTAGCGGTCCCCAATATATTAGGGGGCCGCCTATATGGGGGTCGCCCTCAGGCATTGATTTTAGACTTTGTTTTTGACACAAATTTGACTAGAAGGAGTGACAATTCAATTTGCATTTCGCAACTTAAACATGTTTAAAGTACTTCTATGAAGTATATTAAGTTTATCACGTACACCGTAAGTGGAACACGGAACTAGAATCGAGACAAAAAAAGAGATTCGTACTCAATATGGATTTTAATAAATGTGTTCCATCATTCCTAAACCAAGACGTAGATAGACGATTCACGTTTAAGAGGTTTAGGGAGAATTTCGGCAATGTTGTCGACGGATGGTACTTTTTGATAGATATATGTCCTTTTTGGACATTATCACGAAGGAAGCGGTGACGAATTTCGATGTGTTTGGTACGAGAATGTTGCACTGGGTTTTTGCTAAGGTCAATCTGCCTTTGTTATCGCACATGATGGGAACGTCGTTGAGTCGTACGTCGTAGTCGATAAGAGCTTGTTTCATCCATAGTGCTTGTTGACATGCCTTTCTGGCGCTTACGTATTCGGCTTCGGTAGTGGATATAGCAAGAGCGGTTTGTTTCTTCGAGAACCAAGATGTCAAACAACATCCCACGAACGTACAAATACCGCTAGTGCTCTTTCGGTCCACATAATCTCCCGCATGATCAGAGTCGGCATATACTACGGTTTCTATGCCGGTCCCCTTAGGATACCATAATCCTAAGTGCGTAGTGCCTTTAATGTATCAAAAGATACGCTTAACCGCTTCAAGGTGAGAGGTTTTGGGAGCCTCTTGGAAGCGGGCACAAAGGCAGACACTAAACATGATATCGGGCCTACTTGCCGTTAGGTATAATAAACTACCTATCATGCCTCGATACTTGGTACTATCTACCGACTCACACTCTTCATCTTTCGTGAGTTTAGTATCGGAGGACATGGGGGTTTTCATTGGTTTAGAATCTTCTAGACTAAAATTTCTTAAGCCCATTTCTTTAATATAACTTTGAATGATTAAAGAAAAAACCATCTTCCATTTTTTAATTTTGTAACCAAGAAGAAGTTAAGTTCACCCATCATGCTCATCTCGAACTCGTCATGCATGATTTTGGCAAATTCATCACACATGTCTTGACAAGTCGAACCGAATATAATGTCATCGACATATATTTAAACAATGATGAGATTTGAACTTTTCTTCTTAGTAAAAAGAGTGTTATCTACCATTCCCATTTTATATTCATGATAAACAAGAAAAAGCATTAATCAATCATACAAGCTTGGGTGCTTGCTTAAGACCATATAATCTTTCTTTAATTTATAATACATGATATAGCCGGTTTTTTCGAAAATTAATGAATCCCTGGGAGGTTAGTGCATGTAATAACCTCCTCATTGATAAAACCGATCAGGAATCACTTTTTTATATCCATTTTAGGAATAATTTAAAATTTAAAGCACAAGCATAAGCCTAATAATAAATTCTAATAGACTCCAAGTCTAGCAGACAGGGCATAAGTTTCATCATAATCGTATGCCCTCTTGATGGTGAAACATTGAAGCAACTAATCTAGCCCTTATTTCGAAAACAAAGTCGTTCTCATCTAACGTTATTTCTAACACCCACTTAGTTTCCTATAATTGTCATATTATTAGGTTGTGGAACTAACTCCCAAACATCGTTAGCAATAAATTGATTTAACTCTTCTTGCATGGCGACTATCAACATTCGTCTCCAAAGGCTTCAAATTTACATTCTTAGGATCTATGTAGAAATGAAACAATAAATTGCTTTGGTTTTGGGCTTGTGATCTAATGTTCTTATGGTTAAGGTTCCTATGACATATTCTAAGGGATGGTTCCTAGATTCCTGTAATATTGATATTTATCATCTCAGAGTTTCACCTCAACGACGTTTTCTAGGTTTTTTTCTTTTCGATTTCCCTAATAGCTTCTTCTTCATCTAGGTCATCATCCACCAAGGGTGATGTCTTAGAGGGTGGAGGAGTTTCATCGAACGTCACATTGAGTGATTCTTCGATTTTCCTAGTGTGTTTATTAAGAATGATATAGGCTTTACTATTTTGGGAGTAACCTAAAAAACACCTCGTAAGACTTTGGGTCGAACTTGGTAAGGTAGTCTTTAGTGTTTAGAATGAAGCATTTGCTTCCGAACACTCTAAAATAATCAAGAGTAGGTTTCCTACCTCTCAAGATTTCATAAGGTGTTTTTCCTAGGATGACTCTAATTAGGATTCGGTTAAGAATATATGTTGAAGTATCTATGGCATTACACCAAAACTTTTGGGGTAACGATTGTTCGTTCAACATAGTTCTACTCATTTCTTGAAGTGTCCTATTTTTCCTTTCAACCACGCCATTTGATTGAGGAGTGCGTGGAGCCGAGAAGTTGTGAGTAATACCGTTGGCATTACAAAATTCTCCAAATTGCACTTCATTATCAAATTCTCTACCGTGATCAGTTCTTATTGACACTATTGTACATCCTAGTTGATTTTAGATTTTCGTACTAAATATTTCGAACTGATCGAAAGCTTCGGTTTTATCCTTAAGGATCTAGTCCAAGTATATCTAGAGTAGTCATCTACTATGACTAAGGTGTAACGGTTTCCCCCGTAACTCCGTATGGCAGATGGACCAAAAAGATCCATGTGGAGAAGTTCTAAGCATCTAGTCATTGAGACTACATTCTTAGCTTTGTGACTAGTGTGAGCTTGTCTTCCAACTTTGCAAGCATCACAACAAGTGTGTGATCAACTTAAGCCTAGGTAAGTTTCTAACTAATTCCTTAGAAGCTAACGATTGAATGAGATGCATATTTGCGTGACCTAATCTCCTATGCCACAAAGTGGAATTTTCATCAATCGTTGCTAGACAAATTTGATCCTTAGGCTTATTTCCTAATTTCAATCAATCACGTATACGCTTTCTTACCCCTAATACCTCTACCTAATAACTTTAACCATTCTTATGATTTCACATCATGTATCAGCGAAAGTTACTTTACACTTATTATCATATATTTGTCCTATACTAAGCAAGTTAAATCCTAAGTTATCAACATGTTCTACATTATCTATTTTGAGAGAGTCATTAGAAATCGTACCTTTGCCAATGATGTTACCACGAAGATTACTACCAAAAATGACATTACCTCTATTGTATGCCTTGTAAGTGGAGAAGAGCTTTCGGTTGCCCGTCATATGTTTAGAGCATCCGCTATCCTTGATCCATTCATCGGGTTCCAAGTCGACTCCAAGGCATATCTATTTATATAAGACAATAACTCAAACATTTGGTCCCTAATATCTCATGGGTCCAAAGTTGTTAGTGCCAAACATCCCTTGCAATTGATGCAATTGGTTGGGATGTGAGAATGGAAGACACATTTCCCATGGCATGTAACTTTGTCATGGAAAGTTGTTCCAAGTTACAGAAAGCCATGAGTTGGTTTTTCTTGTTGACGAACATGACTTCTGTTTGTGGTGTTTAGGACAAATAATTATTATTGACTTTTATAGGAGGTGGAGTTTTTGATCTACAATCTTTGTTTGCAAAACCAACTTCGAGTTTTAAGGAAGCTTTATAAAATTGTTTGACTTCATAGTCACTAGCTACAAGAACTTTAACTTTGTTTACAATTATGTGTTTTGGTTCTAGGAACCTCCAAATGATTTTTGATGAAAACACTCTCTACAGATATTGGCGTTTCTGGTGGCGGTCCCTTATTTATTTTGGGGGCCGCCAGAACATTAAGGGGGCCGCCCATGTTTATGGGGCCGTCCCTATTTATGGGACCTCCATTAAGGACGCCTTTTTCTGAGCTTTTACAAATTTTATTTCCTTTGTTCCACTAGATGATGCTTCAAATGAATTAAACCCTAAACCTAATTTATCACCAAAGGGTTTTTGATTACTTAGCATTTCATTCAAGCAATGTGTACTCTTTTCAAATTTATTCAATCTAGTGGATTCATCTTTGAGTTTTTCATTCTTAATTTTAAGTACATAACACTATTCACATGCGAAACAACCTCCCTTTTTTTTTCTCGAATATGGATAATTTATCTTTTAGTTCTCTAAGCTCATTTTCTAAGCTATTTCTAGTAGCTTTTATCCTTTTATTTTTAGTGATTATCTTTAGACTCATTTTGCATAATTTATCATATTCATTGTCTAAATCTATATCATCAATTGATGAGTTTTCATCACTAAAGAAGAGGATTCGGACATACCTCACTTGAATGCTTGAGCTACAATACATTTATCTATTTGACCTTCACATCATCTTCCTTCAAAAACGAAGGCCCTGATCGCTCCATGGAACCCCGACAAAGGCTTTTTGTTCTTGTCTTTCGGTGGCTTTGGACATTCTCCATAATATAAATCGGGGATCGGCCGCATCTAAAGCATTTTCTATCATTTTACGTCTTGTCATCACGGCTTCTTTGGAACGTCTTTTTGTCGTTCTGAGGTTGTCTCCCACAATCTACTCTTCTCTTTATCTTAAGAATTTCTTGAAGGCCTCTTACCACCAGTCATACTCTTCATCTTCACTACTGGAAGTCGAACACTCTTCATCACTAGATTCTTTCTTAGCCTTTAAAAACAAAAATAAATTTCCTTTCACTTTTGCTTTGACTATTTCAGAATCTTTCTTTGATGATCATCTCATGTACTTAGAGGTTTTCTAATGATCTCATCAAGAATAGTTATGATCAAGTCTTTTGATTTCTTCAATTGCCGTGACCTTTGCTCTCCCTTTAGGATGTATGAGCCCCTAAGAAACTTTCCCTTACGGAGTTCTTACTAGAAATAACCTTCTATCAAGAGATTTAAGACTAGTAATAATAGTAATTAAATCTAAGCGAAAGCATTATATTTAGATTCTACTTCGGAAATTAACGATATTGTTTCATATAGTTGGACCAAAAGGTCGATCTTATTATCTTCGACTTTACTATTACCTTGATGGTTGGATTATAAGGTATTCAAATTATCTTTTGTCGTATTACACATGAAATTCGTTCATATTCTTTCTAGGCAAAGCATTATAAATAACCATTTTGGCTTTCATATTTTTTTTTCAAGCCTTCTTTTAAGGAACATTCGTTTGTTTTTCAAAAGGAACAACCCGATCAAGTTTGGTTTCTGGATTTTGAATAATGGGTTAAAAATCACCATTGGTAATAACATGCCAAAGATCTAGATCTTTTGATTTAACATATGTCTCGAATCTATTTTTCCAATAAATAAAACTATCGCTTTCAAAGAGTGGTGCTCTTTGCATAGATTGCCCTTCTAGATATTTGTCGGAATCCATAGATCGATCCAAGCTTTAAAATACAATATATTTTAAAAATCTTGAGTGACCTTGCTCCTGATACCAATTGTAGAAACTAGAGGGGGGGGGGGGGTTGAATAGTTTTACCGATTAATTAGCGTTTTAAAATTTTGCTTATGAAATAGTTTCAATAAAAAGGAAATTTTTTTTCGAGTTTTTAAGTCAATCAACCACAATATGAATCACAACAAAACTATCTAACAATGCAAGTAATAAGTAAAGAGGTAAGGAAAGAAATGATCAAACCAAGACACCGAGATTTATAGTGGTTCGGCAATGAAGCACCTCTTCGTTCCTACTCCACTCCCCGAGTACTCCACTCGAGATTTCACTATGTCAACAAGCTCCCTTTAGGCGGAGAAAACCGTTTACACGTCGCTTACTACTTATTCCGACACTAAGCCTAAGATGTCGATCCTAATCTTAGCTAAACCAATCTAAGACCTTCACTAAGTCCTCACACACTCACAAGATATACACACTTGATTGACACACATTCCAAATAACACAAATATACAATATACATTACTTTGGATCAACACCGATTCCAATTTATACAACGACACAAACGCAAAGTTTAAGAATGTTGTGATCTTGAAGAGAAAAGAGAGAGAGACACTTGAATACAATCGTATGTAGAAGAATACGATTGTTCTTCTCTTGCACTTGATTAGAAGGTGAAGACGGGAGGAAGAAAGAATTAATCACTTGAAACAAAATCAAGGAATGTTAGTGATCAAGATATGTGTTTTAAAAAGAAAGAAAAAGAGAGAAAACTATATCTGATAGAATTTTTGGCAAGAGGAAGTCTGTTTTTTGAAATGGGATGGCCCAATATTTATAGGGGACAAAAAATGACCGTTGCTGGCGGCGGTCCCGACGGTCCCTTATATATAAGGGGGTCGCCGACCCTATAAGGGGGCCACCGCTAGACTCCGCTCCATTTTTTGTCCTTTTGTGATGAAGGTTGTATCTGTTATGAAACCTTTCATTTTGGGGGGAAAATTTGAAATTCAAATTTTATGTTTTTAATAAAACATTTCTTTTAAATGTAATAAAAATTTGTTTTTATTATTTTTTATAAAAAAAATATATTTGTGGAAGTATAAGTAATTAAGAAAAATTATTTTCATGATCACTAATCATGTTTAAATGATTTTGTTATCCATTCCTAAGAATAATCCTAGCAATAAATTTTATGATTAGTAATTTATAAACGTTTAATTTATCGTAAACGTATTCACAATTTGTTATTATCAAACATTGAGAGGTAGAAAGAATATAAATGAACATTTTATGACATTAATTTGTATAACAAAAAGAAACAATGAAGGAGGCTAATTAGAAACTACAAAACCACCTAGTTAGGGCCGGTTTTGGTTAGATTAGGACTAGGAAAGTGTAACTAAATACCTTGCCTATAAATACCCATGTATATTTACCCTTTTACACTCTTGAAAACTCACACACACCTTAAACTCTCTCATTCAACCAAACACATATTTGTTTCTCTTATTCGGGTCATAAACCGCAAACAGCCACCCTCACATTACCTTCGAACCAACAAGTAACACTAAGGCTATTCATACAAGTTCATAAGGGACTACACGAGCTAAGGTTTAGTGTTTACAAAGCTTTGCAAGCTTAGGGCTTAGTATACGATCGTGTATACATTTGGTATTGGCATTCTACACGTCCAACACTCGAACAAGAACTCTAAGATTCTTTGTAAGTCACACAAGAACTTGTACACTTCTTAATCATTTGTTTTCTTTGTTAACTAGACATTGTGTCACGTTAATATGAAAAGGACACGCTAACGTGAACCCATGTAGATGTACGTACATATAAATACTTGTAAAAGACTTGTGTGGTGATGAATATGTTAAAACATGTGAAAAATGACTTGAGAATGAGCTAATGTATCAAACGTGTACACTTAGATACCAACATGAACATCAACGCAGACAATGACCCTTATACACGAATATTACATAAACTATACGTAAACTTTTCGTGTAAACACAATACATTGGCTTGGGAAGGAGTATACGAAACATATAAATGCATGCATGGAACAACCGCGACCTCTATACGTGATTTAAATAGGCTTGCGTTGGTGATTTAGAATAATATCGAGACCTAAAGGACACTAGGGAGGTTGATGGGCCACATATAGTCTCGTATAATCCAAGCGGCCTATGTTCGGGCCCAACATGCCCAACAACCCAACAGTTGAGGCCCGTAGCTTATTTATTAAGCTCATTCAAGCTTATTGTCGGACTAAGGAACTTATTAAACATGGGAATGATAAACAAGCATGAAAGAAACCCCAAATGGGCGTATCGGGCCCAATGGCCATGTACGAAACCAAACAGGCTTAATAAGCCAACCTGGTGGGCCCACGACTTATTTATAAGCACCCTCAGGCTTATTAAGAGACATATGTGCTTATTAACCCTATACGTACCTAAAACGTTTATTAAAAACACAAACAGACCCTTAATAGGCTTGGTAGCCCATTTACGTGACCACGAAAGTCCATAAGCCACAAATAAGCTTTGGCAGCTTATTTGTGAGCTTAAGAAGCTTATAGGACTTATGACAAGTTTAGAAAAGCTAATAGACCTTAGAGGAGTAAGTCCAAAAGCTTAAAGGGCCATATCGAACACTTAATGGACTCGAAAGCTCATTAACGAGCTTACTAGCTTATTGAATAAGCCATACAGTGAAAACAGATTAATTATGATCATAAGTGCTTAATAAGATGAGAAAATAAGTTGGATCATGTAGTGAAACCCTCATGGACCCTTAAAAACGTTTCAGGTTATGATTGATGGGCTAACGGGCCCAACAAACTCGAATAAGCTCAAATAAGCTCACCCGAGCATACTTTTCAACCAAACAGTCTCACATAAGCTTATATAAGCCAAATGAGTGCTTATGTACTCTTACAATCTTAATTGGACCATTACCTTGCTTAATGGACTCTTAACGAGCCCAATAAGCCCAATAAGATCAAAATAAGCTCATCCGAGCTTATTTATAAGCTGACCCAGCTTATATGTCTTATTGGAGTCCGTTAAAACCAAATACCACTTGTTATAACTTAATCGGGCTTAAAAATGTGATTTTTACGAGTTAAGGGACTAAATGTGTAAATTTGGAAATTTAAGGGTTAAAACTGTCATAAACTGTTTTCTATAAAGTCTAGGGGCTATTCCTATCATTTTTGAAACGTAAGAGGCTGATTAAAATGTATAAGGACCAGAAGTGTAACTTTGTAAAGATTGAAGGACCTAAAGTGCACAAGTGGAAATCTAAAGGTTTAAAATGTAAATAGTATATATAATTCATAAACCTAGGGGCTGTTTTGTAATAATAGAAAACCTAAGGGTATTCTATGAATAAGAGTGAGTTTTTATAAACACTTAACATACCGGTCGAGTGATATAGTTACCAGATATTATACAAGTTAAACCACGGCTTAATAAATATGAATATTTATTAATAACGTTTATACAAGAACGTGTGTAATCGTATACCTTCCCAAGAGCCCTCAAGTGAATACAAATACAATAAACATGTGCACCACCACACAAGTGATAACCGTATATATAAACTAGCAATATATTGTAGTTTATACATTAAGACTTTAGCCTAAACTTGTAGACTAAGACTGACCGTATTTACTTAGGTATTTGACGGTGTGATCCATTTGCCATTCTTGGATATATTTATCATTTTCAGATGACTACTTACTAAGGTGAGTTCATAGCCCCATGTTTTATAATTATTTAAATGATTTATATCGTTTGGGTGAGAACATGCTTTGTTTTACAAATCGGACGCAAGTGTACATTTTATACTATGATTACGTGTTTGCCTAAGTAGCGATAACCCATTGAGCCTTTTTATCATGAACGGTCAATCGCTAGATTGCGAGCGCGAATGTTATAAATAGATCTATTTGGGATTGACGTCCCCGTTTGGGTGAGTAGCGCTCACTGTGCCGGTCTACCGGACAACAAACGTATACCATGTCGGATTTGGGATGTTGCGGGTTAGAATATCATTCATGGGCAAATGTTGGCAATTTATTGCATTCATATACGTCGAGCTTCGGTGTCATGAGCTTAGAAAAACGTAATTACTTTTTATGATGTTTGCATCTGTTGCTTAATCATACACTTGGAAATCTTGCGGTCCTACAATTGATTTACATAACCTATGAATCTCTACCAACTTATGTAGACGTTTTTTTAGCATGTTTTTCTCAGGACAATAAGGAACGAGGTTGTGAAGTACATTGGGGGTTACTCTTTGGAGAATTAATACTAAATATTTGGGGCATATTACATTTTGGGACATTTGTTATAAACCGAATCTTTACCTTTATTGTCGAATAATTTGAAGCCATGAGCTTATGTAACGAACAAGTATTTTGTTAAATCCAATGTATCTTTTAAACGACACGTTTAGTGGTCGTTCTCATATCTTGTGCTATTGATCTATGAAGTAACGCCCTCGGATATTCAACATTCCGCTGCTACCCAGATTTGGGGGTGTTACAGATTGGTACCAGAGCCAAGGTTATAGAGAACCAGGTCAAAAGTTTTTGTCTGGACTATAACCATTTTTCAAATTGCTTCACAAAGGATTTTAACAGGGACAACATGCATTACTTGTTTGCATCTAGCACATATATGCTTACATGATACACACTGTTTTAGCATTAGTAGTTACTAAGTGCTTACATGATTGATATACGCATATATAAATTATATTACGTATATTACTATAAGACTCTTATAAGTAAAACTTATAGACATAACATACAGATCTCTCTTATAATTAATACTTATATAAGTTATTTTTGCTTTTGCAGTAGTCATGTCTTCTGCATCATCTGCGGTTACCTACACTTCTGTCTACACCGATTCTGAGCCAGGCAGGGTCTTTTGGGAAGCCGATGAGGAGATATCTGACCGAGGTTCTCCACGAGTCATCGTGTATGGATACGATGGACTCCCGATGCAGCCGGTAGCCCCACCATCACCGGACTACATACCAGGCCCAGAGGATCCACAGACACCGCCAGTACCACAGGATGAGGATGAGCGTGAGCCTATGTTCATACAGCCACAGGATCCTGACTACGTGCCAGAGCCTATATACCCTGAGTATATACCATTGGAGGATGAGCAGCCATTACCTCATGTTGATTCACCTACTGCTGAGTCACCAGGGTATGTTGTTGAGTCAGACCCCGAGGAGGATCCAGAGAAGTATGAGGATGATGAGACAGAGGATGGTCCGGTTGACTATCCTATGGACGAGGGAGATGATGATGATGACGATTCATCTGGGGATGATGCCAATGACGAGGATGAGGACGAGGGGGACGAGGAGGAGGAGGAGGAGCACCCAGCTCTGGCCGACTCCGCTGTTGTTGTACCTACTGTTGAGCCTGTTTCCCTACTTGAGGGAACAAAGCCTGTTATACCACCACCCTCCACTGACATTTCTACCACTGGAGCTAGGATCACTGTCCGGCTTCAGGCTTCCATATCCCTTCCACCAGAGGCAGAGGTTGAGAGACTTCTAGCCATGACTACTCTATCACCATCACCACCTATCTCACTATCATCACCCTCTGCAGGAGAGCGCCTTGTTAGGTGCACAGCCCTACCTGCACATTCATCACCACCACCTGTGCCATCAACATTACCACCATCATTTGGGTGTCCAACCCAAATCTAGACACTCAGGATAGCCTTCACTCAGGCCCTTATTGATGCAGTTACTACCGCATTACCATCACCTCCACTACTACCACTACCACAATCTCTATACATACCACCACCTGTTGACCGTCGGGATGATCTTCCCGAGTCCGAGCTGCCACCTCGCAAGAGGTTGTGTCTGTCCACTCTAGGCTGTAGGTATGAGGCCGGGGAGAGTTATACCGCTAGACCTATCAGAGGACGAGGGACAGATTATGGGTTTGTCAGCACCGTGGATGCTGAAGCGAGACGACAAGGGATTAGTGAGGTTGGGTATGGTATTAGGGATACTTGGGTGGATCCGGCAGAGGCAGTTCCTGAGGTATCACCTATGACCGTGGGAGAGGTCAATACTAGAGTTACAGAGCTTGCTGAGCTCCATGAGCATGACACACACGACTTGGATGCTTTACTAGAGGATGCTCAGGATGGTAGGACTCGTATATCACAGCGAGTCGCTATGGACTCACAGCGGGTTGACTTACTTATGAGGGATAGGATGACTCTCTAGGAGACAGTATGGATGGTATAGGAGGAGGCTTATGCTTCCCGAGAGGCTTGGGCTCACTCGATAGGATTGAGTTAGGTGACCCATCAGGAGCTTTAGATCCATCGTGATCATGTGTTTGTACACGAGACCCATATCCAGGCACATCAGACATAACTACAACTGAAGGGTACTCTCATTCAGACACAGTATCAGGTACATGAGACTTGCTTTCAGATACAGCAGGCTGAGATAGCAGCGCTTCAAGAGACTTACCGTAAGCGTCAGGAACAGATGGCAGAGACTCTCTGAGTGATGAGAGACATGAGGCGAGAGATGAGTGACATGCAGGCTGAGTTGTTAGCACACCGAGAGCAGCAGAGGAGAGCTAAACAGCCAGGACCAGATGCTAGGATTCCAGATCACCAGGATGCTTATGGGGATGCTGACAGTCACATCTAGTAGTTTATGTTATTTTTCTTGCTAGGTCGTTGTACAGGCATGTTAAGTATTAGGGGGTTTTCCCCGCTAGCATGGCTTTAGATCTTTTGTATTATATTTGTGTAACAAAAACTATTTCATGTAAAATTTTCCAAGTTATAAATGAAATAGATGTGTTATGTTATACTATATATCTCTCTTGTGTTGATATCACATCTGTAAATTATTGTATATCTTGTTATGATTGTGACCTCATGTTTTGTCTCTTATGATTTAGACAAATCATGGAACCTATGACAAGACGAGGACCGAATACCCTCCTAACAATCCCAACCCAAACAACATGACTCCGGAATCTGTTCAAGCTATGATTGATCAAGCACTTCTGTGAAACTCCACTAAAGGAGATGGAAGCCACAGTTCACACGGGGATAACCAAACATTTGTGCAAACTACGCGCCCTTGTTTCTACGATGACTTCATGAAATGTCAACCTTTGAACTTCAAAGGAACTGAAGGCGTTGTCGGTTTAACCAGGTGGATTGAAAAGATGGAGTCCGTCTTTAATATCAGTGGTTGTGCTATAGAAAACCAGGTTCAGTTTGCCACCTGTACTCTGTTAGGTGCTGCTTTGACTTGGTGGAATGGTCAGATAAGAACCTTAGGTCCTGATGTGTATTCAATGACTTGGGAAGTACTCAAGAAAAAGATGACAGATAAGTATTATCCGCAGGGTGAAATCAAGAAACTAGAAATCGAGTTGTGGAACCTAAAGGTCAAAGGGAACGATGTTCCAGCATACACGGAACGTTTCCAAGAGCTAACCCTGATATGTACCAAGTTTGTTGCTAATGAAACCGAAAAGGTTGACAAGTACATCAGTGGACTTCCTGATAACATTTATGGAAATGTCAAGTCTGCCAGACCCAAGACGTTGGATGAGACTATTGAGTTGGCCAACGACTTGATGGATCAGAAACTCCGCACCTATGCGGAAAGACAGTCTGACAACAAAAGGAAGGCTGATGATTCATCCAGAAACAACCATGGTCACCAACAACAACCCTTCAAGAGGCAGAATGTCGCCAAGGTCTACAATATGGGGACTGGTGAGAAGAAGCCGTATGGGGGATCTTTGCCCAAGTGCACCAAGTGCCATTTTCATCACAATGGCCCGTGTACTCAGAAGTGCCACAAGTGCAACAAGGTAGGGCACTTTGCCCGCGACTGCAGGAGTTCTGGCAACACAAATGGTGCTAATACTCAGAAGGGCAATGGGGCAAATCCCAAAGGGAATGGTTGTTTTGAATGTGGAGCTCCAGGACATTTCAAGAGAGATTGTCCAAAGTTGAAGAATAAGGATGGAGGAAACGGGAATGCACAAGGCTGGGTGTATGCAGTTGGGAATGCAGAGAAAAGAGGGAATGCATCGGGAAACCCGGACTCCAATGTCGTCACGGGTACGTTCCTCTTAAACAACCGCTATGCATCTATCTTATTTGACACTGGTGCCGATAGGAGCTTTATATCTTCTGCGTTTAGTTCCCTGATTGACATCGCCCAAACTCCATTAGAAAATAGTTATGATGTGGAATTAGCTGACGGGAAAATAGTCGGGGTAGACACTATTATGCGGGGTTGCACTTTAAACTTCTTAAACCATCCGTTCAACATAGATCTAATGCCCGTAGAACTGGGTAGTTTCGACGTTATTATCGGCATGGATTGGTTAAGAAGGTGTCACGCCGTGATCGTGTGTGATGAGAAACTTGTTCGAATTCCCTATGGGAATGAAACCTTGATTTTTTGTGGTAACGAAAGTAACGACGGGAGAGAATCTCGGTTGACCATTATCTCATGTTCAAAGGCTCAAGAGTACATGGCGAAAGGATGTCAGATCTTTTTGGCACATTAGAAGTTCCGACTTCTGCGGATGAAAAACAGGCTCTCACAGATGGGGGACGTAGATGTTATGGGCATTAGGGATAGTCTCTATTGCGTAGCATGATAGACACCGGGGAACATCTCGGCTGCAAGCCATGTAGCACTCCATCATGTACTCCGGAGGGTTTTGGGGGGGGGGGTACAGCTCAGGGGGGGGGTGGGGGTGGGAATAAATTGTATTGAAGAGGTGTGGGGGGGGGGTAGTGATTGGGAGAGATGGGGATGTGGGGGAGCACATAGCGTGCAGGAAGGGAGAATTTGCTTGAGACGGTCCGTAACATGCGGTGTTTTGCAGAACTAAGACACGTCACACAGAGACTACAAGACATAGATAGAGTCAATGGATATGAACGAGAACAAGCACAAAATTCTATTGGGAATCAACAAGAGGAGTAGGGATCGTGGCACAACGATATGTGTTGGTATGAGAGTGCACAGTGTAACAAAGTTGGGCATATACTACGACTAGTGTAGAGTAAAATGGGTTCATGGAAACTTGGTGGGGTTAGTGATAAAACAGAGGTGTTGAGGTCTATAGGCATTAGATAAAGGGGAAACTGTGATGAGTAGTATGATGAGAGCACGGTGATGGGAGAATGAATTGTGGGGTGAACTTGGTAGTGGGAATGAGGGTTATGGGGGGTGCGCAGTTGATTATGTTGTGATGGTTGGAGGGTAGATTAGAGGGAGGATGGGTTAGAGTCTCAAGTTGTGAATAATAAGTTTCTGAGATGGACAAATTGACGATAATATATTTATAGTGGTAGAGTTTTGGTTGGTGGTGGGGGAATGTGGTGTGAGCGGCATGGCTTAGGTGTGAGATGAGGACAAGTGAAGACATTAAACATGTGGGTTATGGGACACAATTGTTTAAGAGTGTGCGAACATATAAGACATACACAGTTGGAGATCAGTGGTATAAGGAGTATATAGATGAGGAGGATATGCTGACATCATCGGTACAACTCTGATGAGTCAGGATATTTGTCAGTAACATAGTATACGTATATATAACACAGAGAAAGAGGGTGGACTAGTACACACGTTTAATACAGGTGTATTGGGACTTTAGTGGGGATGGGTTGGAATTAGGTAGAGAAAAGAGAAGATGTAGCGTATATATGGAATACAGTGGGGGAGGTATACTGTGTGATAGTATTAAGGTGAGGGGATGATTGGTACGGCGAGTGGCAACGTGAGATTGGAGAGGATCGTAGCAGGTGTGTGGTAGACTGGGAGACATGTGAAATAGGAGTGGGGGGGGTATAGTATGTAGAGTTGGTTGGTAGGTTGTGTGGTAGTGGTTTGGTGATATGTTATGTGATTGGATATGTGTGTTGGGAGGTATATGGTTATTTGGGGGGTGTTGAGATTGGGTGTGTATTTTGGTGGGTGTGGGGGGTGGGGGTGGGAGACAGGAGTGGGGATAGGGTGTGGGTGGTGTAATGGGAGGTGACTTGTGAGGATGAGGATTTATTTTGGATGAGTCTGTGATAACAGTGTTAGTATGATGTGTTGAGTCTGAGCTGTGGGTAGAGTGAGTAGAGAGAGTCAGTATATTATAGATTTGCGGGAACTGGAGGACTGAGAGGTTGGGGGGAAATAGAAGAGGTTCATGTAGACTTGTGGACAGCGAGAGAGTGTGGGGGTGGGAATGGGAGGGGGGGAGTAGGGGAGTTATTAGTTGGGACGATGGAGGGGAGGGTGTGAGAGTTTGTTGGAGTTTGCTTTGTAATTTAGGTAGATGTTTGGTTGATTTAGGGGTAGGATGGGGTGTGGTGTTGTTGTTTGTTTGATAGGGGATTGTGGAGAGTTGAGTCATATGAGTTATTGTTTGAAGAGAGATGGAGGACAGTCTGGGGTGGTTGTCCATGGTTAGTGGATTTAAACATTTGGGTGTGGAGAATGTCTGTATACATATGGTACTAATTGATAGCAGGCACTACACGAGATGGGTTAGGGTGATTGTTGGTATGTAGGATGTATGAGTATTGGTGGGTGATGAATCAGGAGATACTGAAAGACATATCAGCATTATGATGGGGGGGAGGGTTGGTGTTGGTTGAAGGTTTGACGGAGAAGATGGTTACATAGATAAATGGCGTGAAGAGATCTACGACCACGTATCTCAGTGATTAGTAAGAGAGCGTATAGGATCGGTGGTCTGAGTTTGAGTCTAACAGAAGATACGTGAGTACGGCTTATCTTTACACTGCCAAGTAAAACGACGATAACCTGAGGCGCCTCTTATGCGGAGGGACTACCACCTGATACACATAAATCTACAACAATAAACTTTATTCGTACAGGCAGCTACAGTGGAACTAAGTAACATAAGAGGGGGGAGAGCCTCATCATACACGCACTCCCACAAACAGACAACCGAAGTAAAACCCCGCGATCCTCATATGAGCCTGCATTACGCCGCAAGTTAGGCACTAGCAGATTCCCGAACTGAACAGTAAAGGATTACATGCATGCTACGGTCATATCAATCATCTCTCATCACTTTGGCACACGGCACACACGTCACTGAGAGCATGGATGCATGTGCTAGCCCGGCGACACCATGCCGAGCGAGAGAGCGTGCGAGGTCATACAATCGAATATCTCACAGCGGAGACATGCGGTCGGCACAGTGCTATATTTAGGGTATGTAAGAATGCACACATGGAAGGTAAAGGGTGGTCGGGAGGACTTGATGGAAGACAAGTGGTACATTATAGTTGGGGTTATGTGGGAGAAAACAGGGTTGGGGGAGTATATTAATGAGTTATTAGGAGATGGTTAAATTGAATATACACATCTAGTGATTTATGTTATTTTATCTTGCTAGGTCATTGTACAGGCATGTTAAGTATTAGGGGTTTTCCCCGCTAGCATAGCCTTAGATCTTTTGTATTGTATTTTTGTGTACCAACAACTATTTCATGTAAAATTTTCCAAGTTATAAATGAAATAGATGTGTTTATGTTATGTATCTCTCTTGTGTTGTTGTCTCATCTATACATTATTATATTCTGTCATGATTATAACCTCACGTTTTGTCTTTTGTGATCTAGACAAATCATGGCACCTACGACCAGACGAGGACAGAATACCCCTACTGACAACACCAACCCAAACAACATGACTCCAGAATCCGTCCAAGCTATGATTGATCAAGCTCTTCAGCGAAACTCCACCAATGGAGACGCAAGCCACAGTTCGCACGGGGATGACCGAAGGAATGTGCAAACTGCACGCCCTTGTTACTACGCTGATTTCATGAAATGTCAACCTTTGAACTTCAAAGGAACTGAAGGCGTGGTCGGTTTAACTCGGTGGATTGAAAAGATGGAGTCAGTTTTCAATATCAGTGGTTGTGCGATTGAGAATCAGGTAAAGTTTGCCACCTGCACTCTGTTAGGTGCTGCTTTGACTTGGTGGAACGGTCAGATAAGAACCTTAGGTCCTGAGGCATATGCAATGACTTAGGAAGGACTCAAGAAGAAAATGACGGACAAGTATTGTCCACTAGGTGAGATCCAGAAACTAGAAATTGAGTTGTGGAACCTAAAGGTCAAAGGGAACGATGTTCCAGCATACATTGAACGTTTCCAAGAGCTAACCCTGATATGTACCAAGTTTTGTGCTAATGAAACTGAAAAGATCAACAAGTACATCCGTGGACTTCCTGATAACATCTATGGGAATGTGAAGTCTTCCAAGCCCAAGACGTTGGATGAGACGATTGAGTTGGCCAACGACTTGATGGATCAGAAACTCCATACCTATGCGGAAAAGTCTGATAACAAAAGGAAGGCGGAAGATTCATCCAGAAACAACCTTGGTCATCAATAATAACCCTTCAAAAAGCAGAATTTCACCAAGGTCTACAACATGGGGACTGGTGGGAAGAAACCCTATGGGGGAAATTTGCCCAAGTGCACTAAGTGCCATTTCCACCACAATGGCCCGTGTACTCAGAAGTGCCACAAGTGCCACAAGGTAGGGCACTTTGCCCACGATTGCAAGAGTTCTGGCAACACAAATGTTGCTAATACTAAGAAGGGCAATGGGACAGATCCCAAGGGGAATGGTTGTTTTGAATGTGGAGCTCCGGGACATTTCAAGAGAGATTGTCCAAAGTTAAAGACAAAGGATGGAGGAAATGGGAATGCACAAGGCTGGGTGTATGCAGTTGGGAATGCAGAGAAGAGAGGGAATGCATCAGGAAACCCAGACTCCAATGTCGTCACAGGTACGTTCCTCTTAAACAACCACTATGCATCTATTTTATTCGACACTGGTGCCGATAGGAGCTTTATATCCACTGCATTTAGTTCCCTGATTAACATCGCCCCAACTCCATTACAAAATAATTATGATGTCGAATTAGCTGATGGGAAAATAGTCGGGATAGACACCATTATACGAGGTTGTAATTTAAATTTCTTAGACCATCCGTTCAACATAGATCTAATGCTCGTAGAACTGGGTAGTTTCGACGTTATTATCGGCATGGACTGGTTAAGAAAGTATCACGTCGTGATCATATGTGATGAGAAACTTGTTCAAATTCCCTATGGAAATGAAACTTTGATTTTTCATGGTAACAAAAGTAACAACGGGAGAAAACTCGGTTGACCATTATCTCATGTTCAAAGGCTCAAGAGTACATGGCGAAAGGATGTCAGATCTTTTTGGCACAAATATTCGCCAAGAAAGAGCAGGACAAGTCGGAAGGAAAAAAACTTAAGGATGTACCAATCGTCCAAGATTTTCCTAATGTGTTTCCCGAGGACTTGTCAGGATTCCTTCCTCCGCTCCGACCAGTGAATTCCCAGATCAATTTAATTCCAGGGAGCCCGCGAGCCTGTAGCTCGAGCAACGTAATCTATTGCTCCACCAAAATGAAGAATTGGTCGGAACAACTACAAGAGCTTTCCGACAAGGGCTTCATAAGACCTAGTTCCTCACCTTGGGGAGCCCCGGTCTTGTTCGTCAAAAAGAAGGATGGGTCAGATAGGATGGTGCATGTGACTACCAGGAGTAAATAAGTTCAGACAGTGAAGAATCGTTATCCACGGTCCCGATGATAGACCAGAGATCGGTTATCACCAGCTTAGAGTACAGAGTGAACATTCCTTAAGACGGCATTCAAACTCGGTATGAGACATTACGATTTTCAGGATATGCCAATCGACTGACAAAAAACGCACCGCGGTATTCAAGACCTCATGAACCGAGTGTGCAAGCACTTACTTGGATAAAGTTCGTAATTATCTTCATTGTGATGACATACTTATTTTATTCATAGGACGAGAAGGGAGCACGAAGAAAATATCAAGGCAATTTAGAATTGCTTAAACAGGAAAGTTGTATGCCAAGTATTCAAATGTAATTTTGATCCCGAAGGTACATTTCTCGTCAACAGTCATGATAGCAGAGGCATACATGTGATCTAGCCAAGATAGAATCAATCAAAGATTGGGATCCACCTAAACAAACCAACGGAGAATTCGCCAATAATTTAGGTCTTTGCAGGTACTATCGAAGGTTCAACGAGGGATTCTCGAAGATGCTAAATCAATGACCTAAACTTACTCAGTAAAGGTAATCAAATTATTGACTGGGGGTTAAAAGAAAAGAAATCACTTTTCAGTTAATAAAACAGACGTTTGTGCAGTGCGCTCAATTCTGGCTTTACCTAAAGGAGCGAAGACTTGTGTCTACTATGATGCCGTCACACAATGGTTTAGGTGCTTGATTGATGCATGAAAGAGAAGGTGATTTGCTTATGCTTCACGACACAACTAAAAAGTACGAGAAGAACTACACCACTCATGATTTAGAACTTGGATCGGTGGTGTTTGTCTAAAGATATGGAGACATTACCTATATGGAACCAAATGCGCCGTGTTCACCTACCATAAAAGTCTACAACACATTCTCGATCAAATGGAACTTAACATGAGGCAACGCCGTTGGCTAGAATTGCTAAGTGATTTATGTTATGACAATTCGTTATCATTCCAGGGAAGGCAAACGTTAGAGGCTGATGCATTGAGACGTAACGGATTGAGGCCAGTTGCGGTTCAGCTTAGTTATGATCATTGGCTTGGATCTTCCCAAACGAATATTAGAAACTCAGATCGAAGCCCTGAAACCAGAGAATTTTGAGAATGAAGATGTAGGCGGTATGATCAGAAAGGATATACCCAAGGAAAAGTTAGAACCACACGCCGATGGAACCTTATGTTTACACGGAAGGAGTTGGTTACCTTGCTATGGATACTTAAGATTCGTGATTATGCACGAATCCTACAAGTCGAAATACTCTATCCATCCCGGTTCTGAAAAGATGTGTCAAGACATAAAGAAGCTATATTGGTGGCCCAATATGAAAGCTAACATCGCCACCTATGTTAGCAAATGCTTGACGTGTGCAAAGGTCAAAGCCGAACATCAAAGGCCATCGGGATTGTTAGTATAACCAGCAATACCCGAGTGGAAGTGGGATAATATCACGATGGATTTTATCACCAAGCTTCCTAAGTCGTCACAGGGTTTCGACACCATCTGGGTGATCGTGGATCGACTTACAAAATCTGCTCACTTCTTGCCAATAAAGGAAAATGATCCGTTAGACAAGTTGGCAAGGTTGTATCTGAACAGGATAGTAGCAAGACACGGAATACCTATTTCAATCATCTGTGATCGTGATGGGAGATTCACATCAAACTTCCGGAGATCATTTCAGAAAGCTTTGGGTACATAAATAAGTATGAGCACTGCGTATCATCACTGCGTATCATCCAGAAACTGACGGCCAGAGCGAGAGAACTATCCAAACTCTTGAGGACATGCTACGTGCTTGTGTGATCGATTTTGGCAAAGGATGGGTTAAGCATTTGCCATTAGCCGAGTTTTCATACAACAATAGTTATCACGATAGCATAAAGGCCGCACCTTACGAGGCACTTTATGGCCGAAAATGTCGATCACTTGTGTGCTGGGCCAAAGTTGGAGAAGCTCAATTGACTAGTCCGAAATTGATCAAAGAAACAACAGAAAAGATCGTCCTGATCAAGCAGAGGATGCAAGCTGCTCAGGATCGACAAAAGAGCTACGCTGATCAGAAACGAAAGCCGATGGAGTTCGAAGTTAGGGATAGGGTTATGCTCAAGGTCTCACCTTGGAAAGGGGTTGTACGATTCGGTAAGCGGGGCAAGCTGAACCCGAGATATGTTGGACCTTTCAAAGTGTTAAGCCGAATTTAAAGAAAGATGCCGACAGACAGGAAACTTTCCTCAAAGAGTTGAGCAGAGTTCATCATACTTTCCATGTGTCTAATCTAAAGAAATGTTACGCTGACGAACCATTAGTCATGCCGTTAGAAGGAATTCACGTTGACGATAAGCTCCAGTTTGTGGAAGAGCCCATTGAAATCATGGAACGGGAGATCAAACGATTGAAGCGAAGCCGGATACCATTGGTTAAGGTTCGCTAGAACTCTAGGAGAGGTCCTGAGTTCACCTAGGAACGTGAAGATTCGTTCAAACAAAAATACCCACAGCTTTTCACAAACCGGGCTTCGTCATCCACTACAAGTCTAACTTTGAGACAAAGCTCTTTTAACGGGTGGAGACTGTAACATTTCTTAATTTCAGACATTTTATACGACTCCCTAATATTCGTCACTAGTATATTGGTCTAATATCGCATTTACTTTTTAAATAACTTTTAAGTGCTAATCGCGTAGACTAGAAATAATCATTTAACGTAAACGGTCACCAAATAAATTAAGGTTTAACGTCAACAAGTATTATATAATTATTAAGAAAATAATTATTAACTTTGCGTATTTTATTTTATTGGTCACGTAAAAGGCTTACGTTTCGCAATAAAATACATTTAGACACACCCCGGAAATGCCTAGACTTACCTAGACTCAAACCAATAACTACTTTTAAACCTTAAACACAAAGTTTATTCAAATCTTGTGTCATTAAGCCATTTGGCCGAATAAAGGTAGCATAAATCAACTAGCAAATCTTTGATTTATTCTCCAAGGTACATGTATAATCCTAGGTAATTAAGGAAGGTACTAGTTGTCCCAAATTTGCCAACTAATCCCTCTCTTTGCTCCTTTGGATGCCACGGCTAGAAACGAATGATAACAACCATTTTATGAATTAAAACAATGTACTTAAAGTGTTCCCTAGTTAACTTATTACACGAATGGTTTAATAACCATTTGATCTTCCTTTTTCTCTTGGATGCCGCAGCTAAACACACACATGTACACACAAACCTTACAGATTTTGCTAGATAAATGTGTAAATCTTGTACTTAGATTGTGTAATTAAGAATGTAATAAGTGGTTTTAACAAGAGACAATGTGAGGGCTAATTAGAAATACAAACGCACCTAGTTAGAGAGCCGATTTTTTGATAGATATTAGACTAGAAAGTGTAACAAAATACCTCTATAATACCCCAGTATATTTACCCTTTTACACTCTTGAAAACTCACACACACCTTAAACTCTCTCAAACAACCAAACATATATTTGTTTCTCTTATTCGGGTCATAAACCGCAAACAACCACCCTCACATTACCTTCGAACCAACAAGTAACACTAATGCTCTTCATACAAGTTCACAAGGGACTACACGAGCTAAGGTTTAGTGTTTACAAAGCTTTGCAAGCTAAGGCTTGTATAACGATCGTCGAATACATTTGGATTGCTTTCTACACGCCAACGCACCAAACAAGAACTCTAGGACCCTTTGTAAGTCACACTAGAACTTATACACTTCATAATCATTTATTTTCTTTGCTAACTAGACATTGTGTTACGTTAATATGAAAAGGACACGCTAACGTGAACCCATGTAGATGTACGTACATATAAATACTTGTAAAAGACTTGTGTGGTGATGAATATGTTAAAACATGTGAAAAATGACTTGAGAATGAGCTAATGTATCAAACGTGTACGCTTAGATACCAACGTGAACATCAACACAGACAATGACCCTTATACATAAATATTACATAAAATATACGTAAACTTTTCGTGTAAACACAATACATTGGCTTGGGAAGGAGTATACGAAACATATAAACGCATGCATGGAACAACCGCGACCTCTATACGTGATTTAAATAGGCTTGCGTTGGTGATTTAGAATAATATCAAGACCTAAGGGACACTAAGGAGGTTGATGGGCCACATATAGTCTCGTATAATCCAAGCGGCCCATGTTCGGGCCCAACAGGCCCAACAGCCCAATGGTTGAGGCCCGTAACTTATTTATTAAGCTCATTCGAGCTTATTGTCGGACTAAGGAACTTATTAAACTTGGGAATGATAAACATGCATGAAAGAAACCCCAAATGGGCTTATCAGGCCCAATGACCACATACGAAACCAAACAGGCCCAATAAGCCAACATGGTGGGCCCACGGCTTATTTATAAGCACCCTCGGGCTTATTAAGAGACCTATGTGCTTATTAACCCTATACGTACCTAAAACATTTATTAAAAATACAAACGGACCCTTAATGGGCTTGGTAGCCCATTTACGTAACCACGAAAGTCCATAAGCTACAAATAAGCTTTGGCAGCTTATTTGTGAGCTTAAGCAGCTTATAGGTCTTATGACAACTTTAGAAAAGCTAATGGACCTTAGAGGAGTGAGTCCAAAAGCTTAAAGGGCCATATCAAACACTTAATGGGACTCGAAATGCCAATAACGAGCTTCTAAAAGAAAGGCCTAAAAACATTTGAATAGATTTGGGGTGGGGGTGTCTAGCTTGATTGAATAAGCCATATAGTGAAATAACAGATGAAATTATTGATCATAAGTGCTTAATAAGATGAGAAAATAAGTTGGATCATGTAGTGAAACCCTAATGGACCCTTAAAAATGTTTTGGGTTATGATTGATGGGCTAACGAGCCCAACAAACTTGAATAAGCTTAAATAAGCTCACTCGAGCTTACTTTTCAGTCAAACAGTCTCACATAAGCTTATATAAGCCAAATGAGTGCTTATGTACTCTTACAATCTTAATTGGACCATTACCTTGCTTAATGGACTCTTAAACGAGCCACTAAGCCCAATAATACCAAAATAAAGTCTCAAGCCTAGCTTATTTATAAGCTGAACCAGCTTATATGGCTTATTGGAGTCCGTTAAAACCAAATGCCACTTGTTAGAACTTAATCGGGCTTAAAAATGTGATTTTTACGAGTTAAGGGGACTAAATGTGTATATTTTGGAAACATAAGGGAATAAAACAGTCATAAACTATTTTCTATAAAAGTCTAGGGGCTATTCCTATCATTTTTGAAACTTAAGGGGCTGATTAAAAGGTATAAGGACCAGAAGTGTAACTTTGTAAAGATTGAAGGACCAAAAGTGCACAAGTGGAAACCTAAATGTTTAAAATGTAAATAGTATATATAATTCATAAACCTAGGAGCTGTTTTGTAATTATAGAAAACCTAAGGGTATTCTATGAACAATAGTGAGTTTTTATAAACACTTAACATACCGGTCGAGTGATATAGTTACCGATATTATACAAGTTATAAACCACAGGCTATAATAAATAAGAATATTTATTAATAACGTTTATACAAGAACGTGTGTAATCGAATACCTTCCCAAGAGCCCTCAAGTGTATACAAATACAATAAACATGTGCACCACCACACAAGTGATAACCGTATATATAAACTAGCAATCTATTGATAAGATTTTAAACTTCTGACTTATAGCTCTAAACATTGTAGGACAAGACTGGCCGTATTTACTTAGTTATTTGAACGGTGTGGATCCATATTGCCATTCTGATATATTTAACATTTCAGGAGACTACTAATAAGTGAGTTCATAGCCCCGTTTTTTATAATTATTTAAAATGATTTTACATCCGTTGGGTGGGGTGAGAACATGCTTTGTTTACAAATTGGACGCAAGTGTACATTTAAAACTATGATTACGTGTTAGCCTAAGTAAGCGATCACGCACTGAGCCCTTTTATCATGAACAGTCAATCGCTAGATTGCGAGCGCGAATGTTATAAATAGATCTATTTGGGATTGACGTCCCCGTTTGGGTGAGTAGCGCTCACTGTGCCGGTCTGCCGGACAACAAACGTATACCATGTCGAATTTGGGATGTTACGGGTTAGAATATCATTACATTGGGCAAAATGGTGGTAATTGTTATTGATTCATATACTCCGAGCTTCGGTGTCATGACTTAGAAAACGTAATTACTTTTTTATGATGATTGCATCTGTTGCTTAAAACAAACACTTGGAAATCTTGCGGTCCTACAATTGATTTACATAAACCTATGAATTCACCAACTTTATGTTGACGTTTTAAGCATGTTTTCTCTGGTCAATAAGGCACGAGGTGTCAAGATACATTGGGGTTACTCTTTAGAGAATTAATACTAAAGATTTGGGGCGTATTACATTTTGGGACATTTGTTATAAACTGAAATCTTTACTTATGTTGTCGAATAATTTGAAGCCATGAGCTTATGTAACGAACAAGTATTTTGTTAAATCCAATGTATCTTTTAAACGACACGTTTAGTGGTCGTTCTCATATATTGTGCTATTGATCTATGAAGTAACGCCCTCCGATATTCAACATTCCGCTGCTACCCAGATTTGGGGGTGTTACATACTCATCCGATCCTAAATCAATACCACAAATAACACTGAGTATGCGTACTTATCCGATCCCATTCAATATCAACATGTATCACATAGTCATATAATAATCATGTAATGTCCATACGCATTTAAAACACATAATCACCGCAATGAAACATTTTCAAAACATTTACATCAATTCCATCCCAATTTAAAAACAAAAAAATGGGACTATGAAACTCACCTGATGCACAGCTACTTCACGAATTCCTTGAAATCAACTAAACATAAATAAAACACGTGTTACACGCGATTAGGCTAAATGCCCAAGACGATATAACAATCAATTGATGGACTTCTATGATCATATTATGTTTATAAACCCCTTTACCACACTTCCCATACCTTACTTATACATTTCCAATGGGTTATGAACTACTGTGATTTTTTAGAAAAAATAATATCAAGCCTAACTATTTTATAAAATTTCAACATTACAAAGTACTCAAATTCGGATCTCATTCGACCATCAAAAAGTTTAGCTTGATCAGACCCATTTAAACACTTAGGAAAATTTTACAAAAATTCTAGAAAATCATACACATCATGAACTTGCTACAGTATCAATCCCATCAATTAAAAAGACATTTTGATATGGTTTTTGACCACACAAACACAAACCAGAATATGCCCCAAAAACTCAGATTCGACATCGAATCTCGTAAAATTATTTTGACTGAATTACACTCACTTTTAATTCATGAAACCAATGAGGTTTGAAAGTAGACTCTCTGTAGTTATTTTTAGGCTCAAGAAAATCAATAAAATCTATCTGTATGACCAATTTATGACACTTACAAGATGACCTAAAAATCTGCCCAGTTTTAATTCCGAATTTTACAACTACTAAACCTAATCAAACGCATCCAAACACCATTAATTACACCCTAATTGATTACTAATGATCTTCTAAACATGTTTACTGAATTTTAATGAAACCTAAATCTATCCATCAATTAAAGTTACTAATATAAGGAGAATTAAACAAGAATTTAATTGAAATCATACCTAAACCTTTCACCCTAGTACACACGAATCAACACCTTTAATCTTGATTAAAAAAAATTCTTCTTCTTTGGGGTTTCGGCCGATCACAAGAATAAGGGGGGAGAAAAGTGATTTAGGGTTTTCCTTGATTTTGTATTTTTAGTTACCTAGACTCCTAATTGTAGTCAAATTGGTTTTTTTTTCTTTTCTAATATCCGGCCGAACAAACATCCCCTATATAAAATTTATTTTATTTTATTAAATATTATTTAATGTATATTTACCCTTATTTTGTTATTTTTATAAAAACCCTTAATTAATTTAGTAAACCTTTTAAGTAAAAACTAGTTTTAAACTTACTATTTATAAATTTCATTTCATAAATTACTTTCCTAAATTAGAAAAACCTACGCTTAATTAACTTAAATACTAGACTTAATTCAATCTTAAAAATGCGCTATATTCTCTTAACGCTTATACCATAATTATTCACCAAATAACACGATAACACATAAAATCATGCTATCATTTCCATCGTCACAAAATGTGAAAGAAATGAAATAGCTACCAAAACCACAACTCAATCACTAATAGATGAACATGCATCACGGATTGATATCAAATACTCATATAAGATCACATACACACACAATTATAACACATATAAATACTTTAGTCAACTCCAACGGTTTGGCTAACCTGCTCAAGTCACGGTTGTCACAATATCCCCTCCTTAAGGAAATTTCGTCCCGAAATTTAACTAGTAGGTTCAACAGCACAGTCAACAACATACTGAATCGGGTATACATAGCTTTAATCACATGGTCCACATACGTTTCCTACGTGACCCAATGCCAACGCTTTTGAATTCCAACGAACTTTAACGATTGGAATCTTACTACGTTTCAAACTCTTAACCTCACGATCTATAATTTCTATGGGTTCCTCAACAAAACGAAGGGTTTTGTCAACCTTAATCTCGTCTAGTGGTACATGCAGATTTGCATCCGCTAAACACTTCTTCAAATTCGACACATGAAATGTGTCGTGCACGCTACTCAATTCTTCGGGCAATCTTAATCAATAAGCTACGGGGCCGATTCTTTCAAGAATTTCAAATGTCCGTGGAGACGGATACCTGACGGTATAGCGCAGGGGAAACTATAGACCGTTTCTTATGGCGCGCAAGATAGCGTAATCACGCCTAGTGTCATAGGAGAGTGTCGTTCGCGCGACTCTGTGGAAGGTTTTGGTTGGAGATTTGGGTATTTTGATAGTAATTAGCGTGATTATGCCATTTATAACTAGATAGCACAGCCACTAGAGTTTGAGGTTTGGCGATCAAAAGTGGATTATCCTGAGCAAAGTAGATCACACGCTTACGATCGTCGTGATAACGCTATCTTGGAAAACTCTCAGCTTTGGCTTCTAGTACTATAGATTAATTAGAAGCATCAGCTATTTAGATTGGGGTGTATCTGGGTATGGGGGGGAGGGGGCGGGGGGGAGGGGGGGGAGGGGGGGCGTAGGGAGGGGGAAAAAGGACTCATGTCATTCTGACTCATATTGCTCACATTATAGAGGGAACTTTCCAGTCTCTACATTGACATTGACTTAAGCCTGACGAGACTACGACTAGCGTGTTGAGCCCACAGCATATGCGCAGAAACACACAAAATACATCACATGACAAAACCATCCAATTTCAGCCCACAGAACGGGCGACCTACACTTCCTTTCATACAGTGCCTCAAACGGAGCACATTAAATACTCGAATAATAGCTATTATTATAAGAAAATTTATCTAACGGTAGGTGGACATCCCAACTGCCACTAAAGTCGATCATATACACTCTCAACATATCCTCCAATGTCTGAATTGTACGCTCACTTTGTCCATCCGTCTGAGGATGATAAGCCGTACTCATATCTAATAGCGTCCCTGGTATGTCGTTATGATACGTATCATACAAATAACCCTCATTAATATATATATATATATATATATATATATATATAATACATATACATAAGCAAAGTATCATACAAATTATTCTTAGGAAAGAATAATAAGTAATCAACACGGGTATCGTTCTCCTCGGTGAGAGGTGAATGGAAATCTACGTTCATGTTGTAAATCGAGCTTGATTTTCATTTAAGTTTTGGTTTTGGAATTCTAAATCTAAAAACGCAAAGGGAAAGCACATAAAGGCACTCTAAACTAGGAATTAAGGCAATTTAAAAATTTTAACGACATTAAAAAAAACAATTAAAGCAAATTAAAACAAACTAATTAACCAAATAAGATAAAATAAAACTTGAAAAATCTCAAAATGCAAATTTCTTAAACTAAATGTCTTAAAATAATTTTTAAAAAACAGAAAATATTTTTTGGAATTTTAATCTAATTAAAACTATTTTTAAAACTAAATAATACTAAAAATGAAATTAAAAATACTAAACTTAATCCTAAAATTTTAAGAAAATTTATAAAAATACTAGACACTATTCCTAATATTTACAAAGAAAAATGACTCAAAAAGCTAAAGCCAATAAGTTGTTAAAAATTAAATAAGCTGTTAAGCTAAAACTAAAGAGCATATAAGAGATTAATAAAACAAGGATATTGTTGGAAACAAGAAAAGTATCGGTCACTTCCAAGTTGTAATAGTCTTAGCCCATAGTTTGTTATATGATTAGTCTAGTAAGCTAGTCTGGCCCAAGGCCCTTGGAAAGCCCGTTAAGGCCTATGGCCGGCCATGTATGAAGTATATATACCCTCTTCATGCCTTGGAGAGGGTGGTTGGTTGTTTCATTTCTCATTTCACACACATATAATATTATCATCCATTCCATGTTACTTTCTCTCTCTAGAAACTCTCCAACCCACTTCTCTCTCTAGTTCTTGTATAATATCAAAGATTACTAGTATTCTTCAATTGGTATCAAGAGCCATAGAGTGATGTGCTTAGTTTTTGTGTTTGTATTTTAATTTGTGTTCAAAACCTTTACAAAGAACAAAATCTTGATTTAAAATTTTTCGGCTTAAAAACCTTAAAGTTGTCATTTTTCTTGTTCCTATAGGGTTAGTAACACTAGTTGTACAAGATTTTTTGCAAAAAACCAATCAAAAATGTGTCTTTTTGAGTTTTGAAAATTTGGGTTTCGTCTCAGTTACAACCGAACTAGTCTTGTCTGTTGGAACCGAACTAGAAGATCGAACGAGTTAACCGAACTAGTTAACCGAACCAGTGGAACCGATCTAGTTGATTTTAGTTGTAACCGAACGAGTTGTTTTAGTTGTAACCGAACGAGTTGTTTTAGTTGGAACCGAACGAGTTGTTATTAGTTGGAACCGAACTAGTTGATTTTAGTTTGAACCGAACTAGTTTTCTGTAGTTGGAACCGAACGAGTTGTTTTTAGTTGGAACCGAACGAGTTGATTTTAGTTGGAACCGAACGAGTTGTCATTAGTTTGAACCGAACTAGTTTCCTCCTTTGACAATCGAACTAGCTAACCGAACTAGTTAACCGAACGAGTGAACCGACACTATGAACCGAACCCAGTTAGTTTAATTGCCACCGAACATAGTTTACCGAAAGATAAACGAACTAGTTTAGTTAATTGATCCGAACTAGTACCTGAAGGAGAGAACCAAACTAGACATTTATCATTGGAACCGAACTAAACAAGATTTCATTGAACCGAACTAAACTAACTTCTTGAACAACCGAATTAACAAAATCAAGTGTATGAGACCGAAACTAGTCACATTCCAATTAAAACCTCTCAACTCAAATTTTCTAAATTATACGTTAGTTCTTTGACTTGTAAAAATCCCGAGAAACATTAACTTGTTTTTCGTTTTGTCAAGAATTGTAAAATCCCGTGTATTTCGAGAATTATCTCAAGACTCACAACCACACATCACAACACAATTTCTTTCTACCACCGATTGGATTAATTAGTAAACTTTTGTATACCACGTTATCAATGACTACTCTTGCTGACAATAAACCACGATGCTTGAAAAACATTGTATGATTCAAGGAAAGCAGGAATTTTATATGATGATAGACCACATGGTAGAATGATCCTTGCTTCCGTTGAGAAATGTCCACTCGTCTGGCCATCAATCACTATAGATTGTGTAATAAGACTTAAGGAATATACTGAGCTTACCCCTGCAGAAGCTATTCAAGCTGATTGTGACATCAGAGCAATTAATATCATTCTCCAAGGCCTTCCCACAAAAATCTATGCTCTTGTGACTCAACAACGTGTAAGCCAAGGATCACTTGGAGAAGAATATGCACATGCAAGGAACTCGTTAACAACAAGAACAGATTTAGTAAGTTGTACGATGAATTTGATAAGTTCACTTACAAGAAAGGAGAGTCGTTACACGAGTACTACTTGAGATTCACACTGCTACTCAATGATATGAACATCTATAAGATGCCACTAGAGCAATTTCAAGTTGATACCAAGTTTTTGAACACACTTCCTGATGAATGGAGCAAATTTGTTACTGATGTTAAGTTGGTCAAAGACTTGCATACTACCAATGTTGATCAGCTTCATGCTTACTTGGAACAACATGAACGACATGCAAATGAAGTTCATTTGATGCATGAACGTAACTCCGATCCTCTTGCTTTAGTTGCATCTCACCAAATAACACAGTCACCTTATCAAACTCATCAACACACTTACCAAAACACTCAACTTCAACCACCAGCTTCAACATATCTCTACAGTATGGTTCACCTTATCAGTCTCAACAATACTCAACTCATTAATCATCAACACCTTTTTCAGTAACTTACCCATCCAATGATTTTCAATCATCAATTCACCACAACGTTTATTCTCCTTCATCATCCATCCCTCAATTGGAATATGCTCCCCAAATTAACCAACAATCTGAATTTTCCCAACAAGACTCTGGTCTAATTGTTCCAGTGTTCCAGAAAGGTGATGCTCACATTGATGCCATCAATCACATGATGTCATTTTTTACTGCAATTGTCACCTCCCGTTATCCCACTACCAATAATCAGTTGAGAAACTCGTCTAACCATAGGCAACAAGCTACCATCAATAATGGAAGAGTTACACTACCCCAATTCCAGGGGAGAAAAACTTCTTGCTGTGAGTACTTCAGACTACAACTCCAGGAGCAACTGGAAGAAATTCTGGAAAACAGAGGACGTTTATTGCTAACAACTGCAAAGGGGAAGGCTACAAGTTCTAGCGCAGTGCACCAAACCAAGGAAAAAGATGATGATTCATGGTTTAAGGAAAAGTTTTGCTGGTACAAGCTCAAGCACATGGTCAAATCCTAGAATTAGGAGGAACAGCTTTTTTGCAGATCCAGAAATTCCTGAAGTCAAAGCACACAGACTGTCATTACTCATAATGCTGCTTATCAAGCCGATGATTTGGATGTAATATGACTCTGATTGTGACGAACTCGACTCTGCCAAAGTTGCTCTCATGGGATATGTTATCTCATTATATTTTAATGCTCTTGCTGAGGTACACTAATCATGGATAATATGAATAATAATGTGTTAAATCAAGCTGAGCAGGTGATGGCCGTCTTCTCAAAAGTCCAATGTTGTGAATCAATTCACAGACTGAAAAACTAGTATAGCAATATCCTTCCTTATTCTCAGTATCGATTGAATCACAACAAGCAACTATTCCAAATCTAACTCCCTCTGCACAACAAAGAATTTGAATATATCTGTGAGTGAACAGCTAAAAACCCAGTAGCTAATTGTGCCAAGACTAATCTGTGAAAATAAGATGTCAAATGATACATTAACTGCTTAGCTTGAAAGATATAAGAACAATAAAGTTTGAAAGAAGGACAAAATGTGACTTAAGGAGTGAAGGATAACATTTCAGAACACATGTGCACATTTTTGTCCTGTAGAGATTGATCTTCTTAAACAAACTCTTTTAGAACATTTAAAAGAAAAGGAATCTTTATTACAAACGGTTACTCTTCTAAAAAATGATTTTAAGAAAGAAGAATCTAGGAACATTGATAGAGAAATAGCTCTAGAAAAGCAGATCAAACATCTATATATTATTGTTTTTTAAGAGATCAGTCTGCACAACGTTCAAATTGACGAAACCTTAGTTTTTCTATGATAATACCACTAAACAAGCTCTAGGTTTTCAAAATCTCTTCTATCTGCAGAAAGTCGAAACCAAAGCTATATGTTGGTGATATTATTGTTCAAACTAATCCTATTGTAATTCCTGACTTAGAAGAGACCTTAGCACTTGCTGAAGAGAGTCGTTCCAAAATGCTTTTAAAACATAAGGATAATATGATGTTAGAAAAGGAAAAGCAAGTTGATACCACACCGATAGATTATGCTGCTCTTAACCAACTTTATAAATATTTTCCAACATGATTTGTTCCACAAACTAAATTACTCTGAACAAGCCTTTTGGTCTCAGAATTCTGTGAATTCTTCAGAACCCACACTTTCTGTTAGACCCACCAATGTTGAGGTTCCAAAAGAACTTCCTAAAGTCAGCATGGTTAACACGAGTTTGAAGAAACTTAAACACCATCTTGCTACTTGATGTGGTGAGTCAAAAGAAGGACCACAAGAGTTTTGTGGAAATGTGTTTTGCTGTGGGGGGGGCCCACAGCTATCACTGAGGGTTTCGTGGGGTTCGAACATACAAAGCCTTGTTTAGGGATGAATAATTCCATTTTACAAGCTCTGAAGGACTTACTTTACACATTCACCAACATTTGGTTGATTGAACTTTCTGAATTCCAAAATGGTCTTTTATCACATGGAACAGGCTTGAAACAAATCGTATTGAGTCAAAAACATTTGAAGTTAAGATGAATCAAGTTTTGAACAAAAATGAACGACTCTTGGAACAAGTGATGAGCAAAGATATTGTGAACTTACTTGTTAATCCTTCCATGGATAATGATTATGTGAATGTGCATGAATGTCAAAAGTCTCAAACTTGAGTCTGGAGCTTCAAAACGGATTTGTTAAAAGGGAAACTTACTAAGAAAAACATGTTCAAAAGTATTTACCATTCTGAAAAACATTGCATCTCTTTAGAAGTTGACACTCAACTTAAACAGGTAATTTTTCAAAGGGAAAATTCTATTTCAAATCAAAGTGTTCCAAGTTTTGATCAATTGTTTGAATTAAATGAATTGAAAGCTCAGTCCCAAGAGAAAGACACGGTAATTATGAAGTTAAAAGAGAGAATCGAATCTCTCAGTGGAAATATGGATAAGGATAAGATCAAACAGGACTTAGAAGAGATTGAAACCATAAATATTGAATTGGATCATAGGGTGACAAAGCTTATTGCTGAGATTATGGGTTATGGAGACTATTAGATTGGGAATGTTACAATTTCAAAGGTTTATTACGTTGAAGGACTTGGGCATAATCTATTCTCTGTGGGACAATTTTGTGATTCCAACCTCGAAGTTGCATTTCGTCAACACACCTGCTACAATTAGCCTATTTGTCTCTTGTCAAAGGCCTCTAAAACCAGGTCTTGGTTATGGCATTGCCGTCTCTTTCATTTGAACTTCGGAGCTATTAATTGTTAGGAATTACAGATTTGATGATTACAAAAACCATAAACAGAAATGAAGAAAGAAGAAACAAAAGGAATCAAGATATGCTAAAGAAGGAAACAAGATCAAGATTAATGTTGATTGAAATCAACATTAATGTTGAAGATATAGATTAGTCAAACATTAATGTGATGATTAATGTTAATTATTTAGTTTCCTAATTGTATTATGTTATTCATTTGAAACAATAATGGACCTCTTATGTAATATTTAGAAGCTTTTTAGTTAAGCTAGGGTTTGTAACCTCCCTCTATTATATAAAGATGGTAGGCCTAGTTAACAGGTATCACAATTCATAGCAGACTTCTTCAATGAGAGTCTAAGAAACGCATAGAGCGTGTGTAGTGTAGTAGTATAGTTAGTTCTTTATTGTGTTTATTTAATAAGAAAACCTTATATATAAAACAAGAATTGTGTTCTTGTTCTTATATTCCCGCTGTGCACTTATCAATCATTGTTATATTACCCTAGTTGAATCTAGATCTTGGATTCACATTGGTATCAGAGCCTCTGGCCTTGGACCTAGGGGTATAAATACGGTTTTTCGGTATAATTTTATTTTGTTTTTGATGCAAAAGCCATATTTTCCAATTAGGGTTCTTAAGGAAACCCTAATTCGTTTAAAGATGGCAGCAGTCAGGCAGAAGTGAAGGCAACAGGTTTCTTCTCAAACCCTAACCTCGAAGCATATGGATTGGTTTATAGCAGGTACACAAGCAGATCAGCAATAACCCTTATACATCTTTTGGGTTTGTAATGTCTTTGAACGATTATAGAGGTTTGGATAGTATCCTACTGCTAACTTTTCTAATTCTACTGGTAAGCTATGGTTCCCTGCAGGTAGTTCATGTTCCTGCTGTAGATTTGTTGTTCCTACGTCTGCTGACGGTTTCCTGCTGCTAAGTATTATAGGTCCACAGACGACCAAGGATCTTGGACGATTTGATGCTTATGGCTTGGTGTTTCTCTTATTGATTGGTTTGGTGTTTACAAGTTGTTTATTACATTATCATTAATAATGTCGTGTTTGGTCTGGGACCAAACCACATTAATAATTCAACTGCTAGGGAGGAGTTTTGATCAGGATCAGCGAAGAATCCTAGCTGAGTACAAATTTTTCATTTGTAACCTGGTAATAAATACTCGTTTTGATCTGGGATCAGACAGTCTTATTATTGTTGAGATTCGATGAGACTTCGATGGACGGTTATGGGGAGGTAGGTCTGGGACCAACGATGAACCATAACTAGGTGTAATCCACATGTCTTGTTCGCACTAAATCAGATAAGGATATTGTGAAGACGTTTGATGCATTAGCTTTTTAATCGATTATGTAACAAGTTCACCCTTTTTGTGAGATGCAACAAAGGATTGAGGTAGATCGCCGGCTGAGGCAACAGTTACATGAGAGAGGAGGATGTTATTGCACTTGGATGTTTCATTGATACCTACTATTTCAAGCCAATTAAAGTCCGAGATTCAAGAGATGGTTAGTATACTTTTAAGGGGAAGCTTATTGTTCATATACTTACCATCTACATGCATCACTTGAGGGGAAGCGTTTACGAGTTGCACAAGACCCCTATTAGATGATTACAAAAAGGGGAAGAAGATTCATGATGTGCAGCTTATTATTGTGATGACATGTTTTAGCATTGTTTCTTCATGCAGATTGTTTTGTAATATCAAATAGGGGAAGATTGTTAGGAATTACAGATTTGATGATTACAAAACCCATAAACAGAAATGAAGAAAGAAGAAACAAAAAGAAACAAGATATGCTAAAGAAGGAAACAAGATCAAGATTAATGTTGATTGAAATCAACATTAATGTTGAAGATATAGATTAGTCAAACATTAATGTGATGATTAATGTTAATTAATTAGTTTCCTAATTGTATTATGTTTTCTTTTGAAACAATAAGGACCTATTATGTAATAGTTAGTTAGCTTTGTTAGTAAGCTAGGGTTTCTTGTAACCTCCCTCTATTATATAAAGAGGGTAGGCGTCTAGGTTACAGGTATCCATTCATAGCAGACTTCTCCAATGAGAGTCTAAGAAACGCATAGAGCGTGTGTAGTGTATAGATAGTAAGTAGTTAGTTCTTTATTGTGTTTAATAAAGAAAACCTTATTAGTAACATGATTGTGTTCTTGTTCTTTATATTCCGCTGTGCTTATCAATCATTGTTATATTACCCTAGTTGAGTCCAGATCTTGGATTCCACATTAATCATCTTGCCAGACATGGTCTTGTTCGAGGTCTCCCTTAGCTCAAGTTTGAAATGGACCATTTGTGTTCTGCATGTGCATTAGGCAAGAGCACAAAGAAACCCCACAAACCCAAATCTGAGGACACCAATCAAGAAAAACTCTATCTGTTGCACATGGATCTGTGTGGACCAATGCGTATCGCGAGTGTCAATGGAAAGAAGTACATCCTTGTTATTGTCGACGTTTACTCTCGATATACATGGGAAAATGCTGCGATCAAAAGATGAAGCTCCCAGCTTTAATTATCAATTTTTGAAGATGATCTAAAAGTACGACCTTAAGGAAACCGTCCGATCGCTTCAAGAACAGATAATGGAACTGAGTTTGTGTTCAGACATTCTGAAATATTATGAGAAGGTTGGCATCTCTCATGAAACATCTGTTGCCCGCTCTCCACAGCAAAACAGTGTTGTTGAAAGACGAAATCATACGCTAATTGAAGCAGCCCGCACTATGTTAATTTATGCAAAAGCTCCTTTATTTCTATGGGCCGAAGCGGTTGCTACAGCCTGTTATACCCAAAATCGTTCCATGATACGCCATCGACACGGTAAAACACCATACGAGCTTCTGCATAACAAACCTCCCGACCTATCGTATCTTCATGTGTTTGGTGCACTCTGCTACCCAACGAATGATAGCGAGAACTTGGGCAAGTTACAACCGAAGGCCGATATAGGTATTTTCATTGGCTATGCACCCACGAAGAAAGCATTCCGGATTTACAACAGACGTACCAGACGAATAGTTGAAACCATTCACATTGACTTTGATGAGCTGACTGCAATGGCTTCTGAACACAGCAGTTCAGGACCCGCACTTCATGAAATGACTCCTGCAACAATCAGTTCAGGACTCATGCCAAACCCTCATCCTTCAACACCGTTTGTACCACCTTCGCGAACTGACAAGATTATGTTTGTTTTCAACCGTTGTTCGATGAAATGTTCTCAATCCTTCACCATGTATTGATCATCCCAGCACCTTAAGTTTGTTGCCTAATTAATGAAGTAATTAACTCCAGTCTTGCTGACCAACCGGTTCACCCTTCAGACAACTACAGTTGACCAAGATGCACCATCTCTAAGTAATTCTCAAACAACACCCGAAACCGAACCTCCCGTCATTCCAAATGATGTTGAAGAAGATAATCATGATATTGAAGTTGCATATATGGGTAATGATCCGTACTTTGGTGTTCCAATTCCAGAAATCCCTTCTGATCAATCTTCATCATCGGATTCTATTCATACAATTGTGCACCCTGATCACCAAATTTCTAAACACAATAGCAAATGGACTAAGGATCATCTACTTGAAAACATAATCGGTGAACTCGCTAGACCAGTTTCCACTCGGCTGCAATTACATGAGCAAGCTCTTTTCTGTTACTACGATGCTTTAATCATTGCTGTTGAACCCAAGACGTATAAAGATGCTTTGACTCAAGCCTGTAGGATTGAAATAATGCAAGAAGAACTTAATGAGTTCGAACGACTTGAAGTATGGGAGCTCGTACCCCGACCAGTCAAAGTTATGGTGATTACTTTGAAGTGGATCTACAAAGTGAAACTAGACGAACTGGGAGGAATTTTGAAGAACAAAGCTCGATTAGAAGCCCGTGTTACCGTCAGATGATGAATCGATTTTGAAGAAGTCTTTTGGCTCTGGTTGCGAGATAGAGGCTATAAGGATTTTCTCGTGTTTGCTGCTCTATGAACATGGTCGAAATCACTAAATGGATTGAGAAGGACTGCTTTTCTGAATGTTACTGCGGAAATAGGTTTCTGTAGCCAGCCGATGGTTCATGGAAAAAGAAAACCCTAAATTACGTGTATAAGCTAAAAAAGCTCTTTAGGGTTGAAACAAGCTCCACACGCGTGGTATATATGCTGTCCTTCGTTCTTGATATCCCCAAGACTTCTCCAAGGCTTAGTGGATCCAACATTGTTCATCCGCAGAGACACAAAGAATTACTATCAGGTATAAATTTATGTCGATGAATTTTCCTTTGCTGCAGTCTACCACCTAAACTATGTGATCTATTTTCAAAATCATGTGTATGTGTTCAAAATTCAAGATGTCGATGATGGGTAAAATCTCATTTTTCTTAGGACTACAGATTTCTCAAAGTCCCAGAGGCATCTTCATAAACCAATCTAAATATGCTCTTGAATCACTAAAGAAATATGGCTTTGAATCTTGTGACCCAGTGGATACTCCCATGGTGGAGAAATCCAAACTGGATGAGGATAAAGAAGGGAAAGCTGTAGATCCGTCACACTATCGTGGTATGATTGGCACCCTCCTTTATCTTACAGCCAGTAGACCTGACCTACAATTTGCTATATGCATGTGTGCCCGGTATCAGGCTCGGCCTACCGAAAAGCACTTAAATGCGGTAAAAAGGATCTTTCGGTATCTAAAAGGAACCGTACATCGGGGTCTTTGGTATCCGAAGGATTCTTCCTTTGCACTAACAGCATTTGCAGATGCGGATCATGCTGGTTGTCAAGATACACGCCGTAGCACATCTGGTAGTATACAACTTTTGGGTGATAGACTTGTGAGCTGGTCGTCTAAAAGGCAGAAAAGCGCTGCGATATCCAGTACGGAAGCTGAATATATTGCTTTGTCCGGTTGTTGTGCTCAAGTCCTTTGGATGAGATCACAACTTACCGACTATGGCTTTGGATTCAATAAAATTCCAATGTACTGTGATAACAAAAGCGCTATTGCCTTATGCTGCAACAACGTTCAACATTCCAGATCCAAGCATATAGACATCAGATTTCACTTCATCAAGGAGCATGTTGAAAATGGTGTGATCGAACTTTACTTTGTCAATACGGAGTATCAATTGGCGGACATCTTCACTAAAGCTCTTGGCCGAGAAAGAATTGAATTTCTAATCAACAAGCTGGGTATGCGAAGTTTTACGCCGGAGACTCTGAAAAAGTTGGCAGATGACGTTGACGAATAGTGATGGTACCTATTCGAATATCCTTTGTATCATATGTATATAATATAACTCAAAAAAACCAAAAATATTTTCTTTTTATATAAATTTTTCAAAAACAAAATACAAAATTAAAAAAAAATGAGAAAAATACAAAAAGAAGTTTTCAAATGGCATGTCTTCTGAAAATCGATAACATTTACGGTCTTAGAAATGTCATTCAACAATGATACGAGCCTGTAAATGAAGTTCGAGCAGAAGTTTCTAATGTTTTCAAAATATGCCATATGGCTTGCTATTATTTCAGATAGTAACCCGCTTTTCACCTTGAGGAAAACATGTCGTCTAAAAGACAGTTGTTCCTAACAACGAGAATTTATTCTCGGGCATGGTCTACTTTATGACCATGCAAAGGCTTGTGTTTACTTTGCAACACAACCCGTGCTTCCTATATTTCCATAAGTGTACGTGTCAGTGCGCTTATGTGTTAAAATAAGAGAAATCTTATTTTTATTGGTAAAAAGTTGTCTTCATAATGAATCAGTGTTTTCAGTAATCACAAAAAGATTTTCAAAGACAATTCGACCACTCAAACAATGACAACAGCTCTTTAAATAGAAAACGGGTCTTTATTTGAGGGGGAGAAATTGTCATCCAATAATCTTTTAAAACAGTCTTTCAAAATAAGTCATGGAATAAACGGATAAAGTTTTGAATAATGACGGATAATAATTTCAAGGGGAGTTAATTTATATTAACTACAAGAGCTTTAGATGTCATTTGTATAAATCTTTATGGACTTATTTGCAATTTGAGACTTAGTGAATTCAGGCTTTAAACTACAGACGATCAATATTGCCAACACCTCATAGTTTGTAAAAGACTTAGGAATGCTTGGAAATACTTTCATAGTTTTAAAAGCCTTGAAATTGATTCTCACAGACTAGATTTAAGCTTATTAATTCTTCAAACACGATCTCGAATATGTATGCGTATAAGGTTTTGCTGATTCCGACGTGTCGAAACCAGCAAGGGGGAAGGAGTAGATGTATACCTGATAGTGTCCATGGCCTTCTTTTGAAGTCACCTTCTTTGAATTTTAGGCCTTTCTTTGTTTCTTTCGGGTGCACTATTTCAAATCACACGGTGGAAGAGACATCTCGTCATTAGTCAGTATGCATCATTTGAGTCCCCAGGGGGAAGTGTTTGGAGTATAATTATTTAAATCGTGAGAAAAGTTCTTTCTGATTCAATTAATGCTTCCTCAAACGGTCAATCCCTAAGCTTATTCTTAAAAGAAGTAGAAATATTTGATAAAAGAGGTACACATAGGTATGATGATTCCTTAAGTCAGTCAGTATTCTGCAGAAAGAAATGAGTACATTTGGGACTTAGTTGACTTTGATGTTGCAATTTATATCATCAATATCCTGAAGAGAGAAATGCGCTCATCCGGGACTTAATTGACTTTGGTGTTGCGGTAACAAATTCTTGAAAGGGTTAACTGTGTACTTCGGATATCTGGGATTTATACATTAAGACTGCTTGATGCGGGGTATTAGCAAAGTTCTTGAAAGGGTTTAATTATGTACTTCAGGATATCTGGGACTTTTATACATTAAGACTGCTTGATGCGGTGGGCTTGCAAGAATGTTCTGGTATCTACTCAAGAAAGGAATTGGGCTTGGTTTAGAGGGAAAGCTAAGACAACATCAACCACCGACATTCACCACACACAAACTCAAGTTACATATGTATCTGAATCTGTTCTATCCTCGAAGTTTGATGCAAAGACTTTCATAACTTGGAAAGAAAGTTAAAGCAACGCTGAAGAGTGCTTGGACAGAGAAAGATCAGATTGACAACCTCTTGAAAGAAAGAAGGTTAATGAGGAGCTTGGAAAAGTTCGTTGGTGGAAAATTGTACGAAGGAGACCTACGGCTGCGACAAAAGAACCATATGATTCTATCATATGATGTTCTCATCAATCAGGTCAAACCTCGTACATAATAATCATGTGATTGTATGTAGTGTAGACTTTATGGTGATATTAAGGAGTGCTCGAGTACAAAATTTTCAAGAATTTCTTAGTAAATTCAAAAAATTTCAAATTATTGTACTCAGCACTGTCTTATATACCCTCAAAAATTGAGGGGGAGCATTAAAATGTTTCTTATAGATAGCATATAACATTTTGTCCCCGAACGGTTAATCAATTGATATCCAAAATATCAAGGGGTTAACATTTTGGATAAGGGGAGAAAATGTTTATTAACCTGGATCTAATTTGTATTAAAAGATGTGATCAAATAAAATGGACTCGATGCACTCCACACTTAGCATGTACTACGATTACGATGCACATGTTAAGGGGGAGCTTTTTGTGTATGATCAATTAAACATTCAAGTGTATATCTTTTGATATTTTTATCTCAAACGCTTTTAATGAATTTTTCTATGATTTTGGTTTGTAAATGGTGATGGAAATACCTAAAAGTCGACCGTGTACTTAATTTTTATGGAGGTTAATAGGTGTGTTAGGTATAGGTATTCAAATTCATTATCCAGCCAGAACTGGAGGGGATCTACCCAAGGTATCCACTAGTTGTGTAGATGTCCTTAGTATGTTTAAAAGGAGAAAAAGTGGAGAAATCGGGGATTATGCCGACTGTGGATGGAGATAAACACATGAACAAAACCAAACAAAGGTGTTGGTTTATGAAGTCTCGGTATGAATTGATGGGGTTGAAGAATGAAAAAGAAATGTAAGGATAAAGGGTGAAATGAAGAAGCCCTCCATACACTTAGGCAGAAAAAACGGGTCAATACATATGATGATCGAAACACACTTAGGTATTGTTTGTCATTGGAAGACAGTCTTGGAACCAGTGACGCAATGCACAAACCCTCCCAGCCAACTCATAAGTCAGGAAAAGACTTTGTTTCAAAACTCACAGAGATACACTCATTCTATTGACTTTTCTTCAATCTTCCGAGTTAGTTGATATGAAATGGTGGCTCTCAGCTCCAGCCTCAGATCACTAAAATTAAAAGTTGCACTATTGAGTCTAGAGCACAATAGAGTTATCATCCATTAATCTCATTAGGTACACTGGTCATATTTTTAGCTTGTTAGTCTCACACAATGTGAATATTCAAGTAATATCATTAGAGTCCTACGTAAGATCCTTGTGATTTGCCAGAAACATCCGAGTGATCTTGGTGATTCATAATGAGATGGAAATCCTGCTTGAGCCAACATCAAACAAGCTCATGGTAGGTGACTTGTTCGATTCTTATGAATCAAACTTGTGACAACTGGGATAAGCAAACAATGGTGACGATTCTTTATGAATCACCTTTGTTCCAGGCTATTGGATCAACGGTTAAAGATTTTTGAATTGCTTAAAACTCTTGATGTGTCACAAAACCACTTTCGCAAGTGACATGGCGATTGATTTTCAAATCGATTTTTCTATATCAATCGATGAGATAGTAACTTACTGGTTTCACTCTTATCGTGCTGTCTGCTTTGAGGGAGTTACGATAATGGAACATGTTGAGTACATGAATCTAATACTTATGTTGTTAGAATGATTCAAACTACAGCTGGTTATCATGTTAAAGTTTATTCTTTAATTTGAATCTATATGAATCGCACAGGTCCGATCATTACGATTTGAAGGTTACTCCAAACCAAACCTGGGCGAATGACAAATCTATCATTCGTCCCCCCGCTTTTATTGGTCCACTAGCTTTTTATGCCAGGTTACTTAAAGATGGTGGTGGAGGTTCCTAATTCCAGCTGACTCACAAGATCCATAGCCACATGCTCATACCCGATAGGAAAAACATAAGGACTTCATGAAAGGCTCACAAATAACATAATTTCAAGACTTACTATACTCTGATAACAAACATCTTTCTCGAAGTGACGAAGTTTTTATAGTTAACGAATCTCAAGAAGACGAGCTCGCATTAAAGTTTTTACGACACCATTCAAGAAAGGTATGAGCATGTTGGTTCAGAAATCACAAAATCCACAAGATGGCAAAGTTTCAAGATGGCGAAGAGATTGTGCTTGGTTGATGATCTCAAGATGCTCAAGATCACAATGTCAAATACAAGTTCAAGGAACAAGCTCAATCCAGAAATCAATGTTAATACTCATACTCACAGAGATGTCAAAAGGACGAGCTAAGACTAAAGACAAAGCGTTGTATGCTAGTGTAAAGTTTGTGTTAAATGGAGTGAACTCAGACTTTAGGGAGATGTGGAAAACACAAAAAGTGTCGGTCACTTCCAAGTTGTAATAGGTCTTAGCTCGTAGATTGTGTCAATGTTAAGTATGAAGATATTCCGCCCTAAGGACCCTTAGGAACGCCATCATAGCCTATGGGTCGAGCTTATTCATGTAACTATATAAGCCCTCTCCTAGCCTTGGAGAGGGGTTGGTTGTTTCATTTTTTCCATTTTCCACATAGTAATAACACTTCATCCATTCCATATACTTTCTCTCACTAAACATCACAACCCACATCTCTCTCTCTCTCTCTCTCTTGTTCTTGGTAGATCATTAGATTATTGTTTTTCAACTTCACTTCACAATATAACTTTCCACATTACCCATTACGGTAACTCTAGCGGGTTCACGTCTTAATCCAACAGCCTAAGTTTACTCTTCACAAATGTTGTCTTTCTATTTTATCGATTTTTCACCAATAGGAGTTTCTACTAGGCAAAATCCCAATCATTATCTCTCGGTTATTCAAGAAAAAGATGATCATTTGTGAGTTTCCCATTATTAACCAAATTAATATTCACCTTCATTGGTACCAAACTCCCTCATAATTATCGAACGAATTAAGATCATCAAAAGGATTTGAATTACTAACCTCAATAGTAGGTTCCATTTAAAAACATTACTCCTCAAGCCAGGGAGTAGCATGTTCAAATTTACTTTGATCTAAAACTGATGTATGCCCCAACAGTGTGGTTACACTACAAGTGTATTCAGATAGTAACCTTCAACAAATGTCTCTATTCATTTATATCGCTTATTTTATTAATTTAGTGTTTACACTCATGTTCAGGCGTCCTCAACTTTTTGCAAGCATTGATGAAGAAATCTTCGATTATGTAGATTCTAGAGAGATTAACATGTATTTCTCATTAAGTGTTTGGGGAGTGTCATTCATTACTTATACTATGATTGGTTAAGAAATATTTTACATGAATCGAAACTAAACAACATGCGTAACACTACCAAGAGAAAGTCAAACAAGTGTGCACTAAACATGTATATATAACTGATGAAATAATAACAGGGATTATACATAAAATGCAAAATATTAATTTAAAACAACGTTTCCTTTTTTGGTTGTATTTTTATTCTAATTTAGTTTCATTTTTATTTCATGCTAGATGTTTATCGGTTAGGAGTAGCTTCAGACCACCCGAAATATTGCAAAAATGATATTGTATGTGGAATGCTGATGTGTGGAGAATTTACAATTGTGAAAAGTAGAACATGCTAATAAAGTTGGAGAGTAAGGAATTTTGGTTGTCATACCATGTTGGGATTTTTCAGTAAATAAATATTTGGCCTCACTTAATATTGATAAAATTTAAATTCCACACATAAGGCAGGTAAGGACTCAACATGAAATCATCTGATTTTTATGTCTCAAAAACCATCCATCAATTTATATGGAAAACCAATCACATTTATCGCAATGTTTCTATTTGTACTTTCATTTTCGTCTTTGTTAACTTTCCCTTTTATCTTGCAGTACTTTGACAGCTATTAAACAACAGGACATACTTGCTTTGTTTTTGAGACTTTGTATGTTACTGGGATGAATGTGGTGCATCGCAGTTGGTTCCAGGTGTGTGCCTCATCTCTCTGGGACTTCTTACCGTTAATGGTAACTTGTTAGAAAGTTCTTTTAAAGATAATTCTGTTATGGGTTGATCATAAACACAAAGTACACAAAAATCCTTTCAAGATATTTTGGATTGATTAGGTGTCCTGAATCATTTCATGTGCTGCAATCTGCATTCACCACTCAATATGTTACAGCCCAGGATGAGACAGGTGGTTCATGCGTTAGGAGACGTCTCATTCTCTAAATGTCTTTCAATATTTTTTGCATTCAATTATATGAAGCATGTATTTGTTTAAAGAAAGGTATACATAATCTGCTCTTTAACCCTTTCAACTTTTCTGGAACCACAAAACCTAACTACAGCGGGTAGTTCTACTATGAGTATTTTGAGGGTTAGTGGTTTTGTTGCAACTCAGTGGTTCTGTTGCGACTAATATAGAGATAAGTCTTTTAGTACTATTGTTTCTGAATCAGTACCACTATGCTTAAAAGATGTTCGTAAGATTTTTAAACACCCAGCTAGGATGGCGCGAGCTTATAAAAACTAAGTTATTATTATAGTATATATAAATATAATAATAATAATGATTATAATATTAATATATAATATAAATATATAATATTATTTAATTTATATAATATAAGATACAATAATATAAAATTAATTAATGTTTATTATTTTTAGTTGTTGTTTTTCATATTTATATATTTATTATTATAATAACTATAATATATTTTTATACTTGATATTTAAAGTATAATATATTGAATACAAAGTAATTCCTAAATTTTCCATCCAACTTCATTTGTATCTGAATTGTTCTCTCTTGATGTATTTGTAATGGATCTGAATTAAAATTACAAAGCCAAATCCTAACAAGCCTACGTAATGTAATCTGAATTACAATTCCCTTCATTCTGCGAACCAAACAGCCTACGTAATGTAATTAGATTCCAATTACATCCAATTACATTTAATTACGGCGAACCAAACGGGGCCTTATGTGTTGTTCTTATTAGCGAACGATAAACATACGTCAAACCTTAGCCAGAATACATATGACCCCGAACCTCCAAGCTTCGAAACATTCTCGCATAACAAAATTTAGTCATAAAAATGGATGTGAAAGTGTTACAACAATTATAACATAAGTGAAGAAATTTTATTACAAACAGAATAAAGATCTTGAATCTCAATTCAAGATCTAAACAATCTCTCACAAACAAATCAAACAGATTGATCTTAATCAAGAACCCAAAACCAATCACATGCTAATAGCGACGGTTAGTCGATTCTCTTAGACTAGATTCACCTAATTATGTGTATTTGATAGAACTGCTGTCCAGAGAGAATGATGATAGATCTCACTCAAGATCTCTGGAGGAGAAGATTGGTATATTTTAATCTAGCTATTTGAGAGGACGGAAGAAGAGAGATCTCGTCCCTAATAATGTTGGTACATGTATAATTGAAATGAATAGACCGATCAGCCAGAAGGCCAGCTGATCATACATGTTCGTTGAATTAGTTGATGATTTGTGGGAAGAATCTAACTTCAGGACAAGACTTGAGGTTTGTAAACTTATGCTACGAGTATACATTCTTGACTCCTTTGGTCCTTCAACTTTAAGATATGAACTCCTTGTGCCCAAAGTAACTTCAAACTACAATACAACATTGACAAGATTAGTCCCTGAGATATAAAAAGGAATAAGATTACTTTTAACACCCTCCCTTAATCTTATTCTGAAATAAGTCAATAAGCCCCATTTTATAACACAATAAATTGTGTTGTTTGGTATCCAATCCCTTGGTTAGAATATCTGCAATTTGTTTTGCAGTCTCTATTTTAACCGTTTCTATTACCCCAGCAGCTATTTTCTCTCTTACAAAATGTAAGTCAATTTCTAAATGTTTAGTTGTCTCATAAAAAATGGGATTGGCAGCAATTTTAATTGCTGAATTACTATCGCAAAACACCTTCACAGGTACAAGATTAGAACATTTTAAATCTTTTAAAATTTTAAGTATCTAAATGACTTCAGAAGTTACAGAAGCTAGAGCTTTATACTTAGCTTCTGTAGATGGTTTTGAAATTGTGTTTTGCTTTTTACTCTTCCAAAGACCCACACATGAATATACAATAACCAGTAATAGACCTTCTGTATGTCTGCGCAGACATTGTCACAGGTCTGCATCTGAGTTGCTTTATAGATCATGCGTTGTAACGTAGCTTATCGTCTAATGTCAACTGCGTTACCTGTAATGAGTATCCATCATGTTATTTACCTAACTGGTACTGTGGAAGTAGATACTTGTTAAAACGTTGTCTAGGGTAGTGCACATACCGTCTTAAGGTATATATAAGATGCGATGTAGAATTTAGATGTAGATGATCCGACACACACATCATCCAACCTGTACCCTAACGCTCATCCCCGCGACATATGAGATGAGACATACAACAGCCAGACTCTACACCACTTGACACACGTCCATACAGCCCCGCTACCCCCAATATGGATATCCTCCCTCCTACTGCGTCCCCCCCCACGCCCAGTATGTGTATGGCACAATACTCCAGGTTTACCCGGTCCTCGTGCCGATTAAGTAGATAATACTTGCCAATTTGAGTTTGATACTCCAGTAATATTATCATGCAATAGTTATCAATAGTATCCATCTGGTTCACTAGTCAAAGATATATTAGGCTGTATAGGCAAATTAGAGGGTTTTCTAGCAAGTAACCCAAATTCATCAATAAGCTCAAGACAATATTTCCTTTGATTTAAACAAATACCCTTAGGAGTATCTAATACCTTAATTCCAAGAAAGTATTTTAACTTTCCTAAGTCTTTGATCATGAACTTTGTTTTAAGAAATTGCTTAACCTTTTCAATTTCAGCTAAACTATTTCTCAGTTATGATTATGTCCATCTTACGATAAATAATAAAAGCCTAATAAAAAAACATCACCTAAAAGATCTTTAGTAACAGACTGATAATCAACTTTTAACTCTGACATAAAATTATTTTCTAGTAAAGCAGCAGTAAGCTTAGAATTCCATTTCCTAGGAGCCTACTTAAGACCATATAAAGACTTATTAAGTTTACAAACTTTAGTCTCATTAGCAGGAAAATAACCAGGGGGTAAAGTCATATAAACAGTTTCTTCTAAGTCACCATACAAAAAAGCATTATTAATATCCATTTGAAATAAGGACCACCCACATTCCAGCTATAGATTATATCATATATCTAAATGTGACTTTTTAACAAACAGGAGAAAAGGTTTCATCAAAATCTATTCCCTCCCTTTGATTGAAACCTTTAGCAACAAGCCTAGCCTTGTATCTTTCTATTTCTCTATTAGATTTGTATTTAATTTTCCAAACCCACTTGGAACCAATAGCTTTCTGTCCAAATAGGAGGAAAGTTCAACAATTTCCCATGTATTATTTCTATATAAAGCATCCATCTCAGCATTCATAGCATCAACCCAATGCTTATGCTGAGAAGCCTCAAGATAAGTTTTAGGTTCAACACCCTTATTAAGCATAGTGGCAAATAACCCAATAATTTTCGCCTTTACTCATTAGAGGTAATTTTACATACTTTTTAAGTCCATATTAAAGCTTTAGATCAACAATAATAAAATTATTAAATATTTTTGGAATACAGAAGTTATAAGAAGGACCGCTCTTCTTAGTTTGAACACCATTTATTTTCTTGACTGACATTTTTTTCCTGATTTCTGACTTGAAGAGCATTAACCACTCAGAATTATTATTTTTACATCATCGGCTGCAGATATACTCTCAGTTCACTGGCAAGAATCATCTGCATTCTGAGAATACGACTTTCTTCATTCTCATTAATGATGCAGAAGTTTCTTCTAGAGTGAGTAGGTGATTTTCTCTATGGCCTGATAGGGCTGGGGTTCACTTCTCTCCCTCATCTATTGGCTGTTCAGGTAGGTAATCAAGAGTGGGTTAATGTTAAAAAAATTCAAATGAGTCTACATCTTGAATAGAATTATTCAATTCCAGCGGTGTTTTTTTTGCTTAAAAGGAAAAATTTTGCTCTAAAAAAACTTACACATATAGAATTTAGATAAACTATTTATTATCAAGACTCCATAATTTATACCCTTTCTTAAAATTTGAATATCCAACAAGAACACACTTTTCAGACCTACTTCTAAATTTATCATGATTGTTCAGAATAGTAGCATAGCCAAACAACAAAAAGATCCTCAAATGTTGAGAGGAAGTAGAAGGTGGCTTATTATCACTAGGTCATAGAAAGATTTTTCTTCTAGCACAGAGGTAGGTAATTTGTTAATCAAATAAGTAGCAGTTAGAACACATTCAGTCCACATATTTAAAGGAATCCCTCCCTGAAAAAGAAGAGACCTAACAACATTAAGAAGGTGTCTGTGTTTTCTCTTAACAATTCCATTTGTTGTCGGGGTATTGCTACTAAGAATTCGGTGGAATAATTACCATTAGAGTTTACAAAATAAATCCAGAAAAAAATTATGATTAAATATTTCAGTACATTGTCAGTTCTTAAAGACCTTAATGTTTTTCTTAAACTGAGTTTTTAATGAGACTATTTAACTCACTGTTCTATATTATAAAAAACTTCATATTTAGAATTTAAAGTAAAATGTAAACCCAAACACGGCCATTGAAAATCATTTACATATGGTCAAGGAAAAAAAATAAAAAAAAAAAAATTGAAAGACCCCTCTATAATAGTGTAATTTGAAGGCCCCCATAAATCAAGATGAACAAGTTCACCCAACTCAATTGACACATGATCACTAAGAGGAAAAGGTTCTCTGGTTTGTTTAGCTCTTTGATAAGTGTCACAAATTAGTTCATAGTTTTTATTGTCAAAATTTAAAGTATGTTTTAAAACATCCAGGACTTGGTCAGCAGGATGACCAAGTCTGCAATGCCAAGTTTCGTCTAGAAAAAAACATACTTTATTACTGTTTTATAAATTCTCAAAAATTAATACCTGATTTACATTCAAAAGTAATATAATCCACCAATTTGTTTACTAGTCCCCAGAATTTTTCCTTTCCTCAAATCCTGGTTCATTACATAACAATGCATTTCATCAAATGCAATCACAAGTTTACTATCTCTAGCAACTTTATGGACACCCATCAAACTAACACAATATTCAGGCACAACCAATACATCATACAAAATCAAATATTCAGTCAAAGGCATGTTTCCAATTCTAGTAATAAATGCCTCAGTCCCATTAGGATGAGTAACTTTAATCTTTAAGTAAGAAACATCAATGACATTAACAAGATTCTTATCAGTATAAGTAATGTGTTGATTAGCACCTGAATCAGTAATTAGTCCTTTAGAGACAAGCTTAGAATGCAAAGAAGATTTGATAGAAGAAATTTCTCAAAATTCTTATAAACTCAAGTACTTGTATTCATTTTAGGACTCTGCATATTAGAATGAATCCCTTTTCCATTGACAGAATTCTCTTGATTAATTGGTGAATAAGAGTAGCGCCATTTTATTCATTAAGAAATATCCATTAGAAAACATTGAACCCATACACGCATTATTAGAAACATTTTTTCCTTTAAAATTTGATCCAGCTTTTCTTTTTCCATAATCAGCAGGATATCCAATTATTTTGAAGCATTTGTCAATAGAATGACTATTGAAACCACAATTCTCACATACCAAAGTAGAACCCCTAACAGTTCTTCTATTTCCATTATCATTTGGTCTATTATTATTAGAAGGTCTAGAGAAACAAGTAGAGGTTTGAGACCTCTGAAAATTCCCTCTGTTAGGAGTTGTTAGGAAGTTTGTAATATATAGTTTCTACTAGTAGGTATGTAGTTCCTACTGGTAGAGTAAAGTTATTCCTGCTGGTAGGCATGTTGTCCTATGGTACGGAATAATGTTATTGTAGTGCTGCAGCAGAACAAATGTTATTCCTGCTCGGTAGTACATATATTAGTCCTAGTTGTATTATGCTTACTACCTTCGATGTTTCAGTTAAAGTTAGTTTAGAATTAGGATATGCATGAAGATATCCTGGGAAAGTGTAACACTTATTCACTTTAGCTTTTAGGAGTCATAAGGATAACAAAGTAGTTAGGGTTTCTTGTGAATTTAAGAAACTTATGGGATAGATGAAATATTCGAATCAGAAAAAACTCTTTTTATTATCAATAGAAAAGATCCATAGTGGCATCGTTGTTTTTTAGTTAATTCTTTAATTTGTTGTGTATATTCGCGTAAACAATAGTTTCATTTTGTTAGAGTCTCTCTTAGAGTTGCTTGTTTGTTGATTCAGAAGTGCTCTACACTCAACAGGGTAAAGATTATCTAGGGCTCTGTGATTACATAAGTGCTCTACTCCTTCACTAGATATGATATCATAAGCCACTCCTAACATCAGGAGAGTTTCTGTTCCGGGTAGAATAGAAAATCATAATTTGATATAAGTATCATATAGACCATTAGAAATGCATACATTTCACTTATCTGATTATGTTTCTTAAAAATCATCGCAGCATAACAAGTAACCTATGGCAACTCAATTAAAGCATACAAATTGTTTCCAAAAGAACATTTCAATTTGATAATATTCAGCAATAGTTGACCCATTTTGACTTTAGGGTAATGAATTCTATGATTTGCAAGCTAAACAGTCACAGAAACCTTTCTGCTTTATCATATGTTTCACTTTAGTTCATCCCACACATGTTTAGGCCCTTTTTGTAAATATCTCGACATGAACGAGTTACCTGTCAAAAACAGAATTTAAAATCTACCAGACCTCACATCAATTAAACTCTATACCATGGTCTCCTTTAGAACTTCATCACTGTATTAGACTTTTCTACAAGAACCTCACTAAATCACAGTTTGTTTTACCCTCTAATGCAAGTAACATAGCACAAGACCATACTTGATAGTCTCAATCCTTTTAATTCAAACGAGTAATCAGTTAAGGCTACACAAGTCATTAGGAAGCAAGATGTAAAGGGTGCGCTCAACATCAAGTTTTACTGATTAAAGTAACATATCAACATCTCTTCTATCAGCAGTATTCACAATCTGACATAACATGAGAGACATGATTACAAATACTAAGAAAAGAAAACAAAAAAATACAAAACAAGTTTAAAGAGCTCCCGGGCTTCCTTGCCACTTAAGTGGTAGGTCAATGGCAGCTCTATACTTGTTTAAAAGAAAAATTCAATAAAAGAGGGTAAAGAGAGTGACGGTTATCAGGTCTAGATTACAGAGCCACGCAAAATCAACATAGAAGCGGAAGACCTTCTTCCTATCCTTTGATTCACTTAGTCAAAGGATAACAAGAATCCCAGAATCTTTAATTCCAATATACCAAACCCTAATTTCAAAATTAGGGTTTCTTTTTCCTTAATAACACTAGCAGATCAACGATCAATCACCAATAAACCCCAAGAAGCCTTTAAAAACTAAAAGGCCTAAATTTCCCAAACCCTAATTTTCTAAAAAAATTAGGCGCTTTCAAGAAAACGTTTCTCTTATCAAAAAATTTATCAATTAACAATTGTTAATTGATCAAAAACACTTAAATTGATAAAACCCTAGTTTTTCAATCAGAACCAGAAGGAAAACCTGCCTCTGATACCATGAACAAATTTTATTACAAACAGAATAAAGATCTTGAATCTCAATTCAAGATCTAAACAATCTCTCACAAACAAATCAAACAGCTTGATCTTAATCAAGAACCCAAAACCAAATCACCACTGCTAATCAGGTGTGATTCAATCACCTAATTAGTGATTGTTCTATTACAATGAATGATAAACAAGATCGGATACAATTTTTCTAGAGAGAGAAGGAGAGAGTGTATTTCTTGAGAGAGAGAGAGAGAGAGAGAGAGAGAATGAATTTTAGGGTTGTAAAGAATCATAACTCAGACTTGAGTTTATATACTTAGACGAGTATACATTCTTGACTCCTTTGGTCCTTCAACTTTAAGATATGAACTCCTTGTGCCCAAAGTAACTTCAAACTACAATACAACATTGACAAGATTAGTGCACTGAGCATTGAGATTATAAAAGGGAATAAGATTACTCTTAACAATAAGTTACGATCATGACATAAGTAAAAATGATGTGATAAAAAATGTATGGTAAATTTTTTTCAACGTTTTAGTGTTTGAAATGAAATAAATTACAGCATAACTTACGATCAAATGAAGAATTAAAATTACACTATGCGTAAACATAAAGAAAAACAAATACAATACAAAAACGCATTTTAGTATTGCATCTATAATAATATGAATCTTATTCTTTTGAATTTTTCAATTTTATTTAAATGTGTGGCTATAATTGTCCTGTTCACCCATCACATTTTAGATTTTTCTTGTATAGTATATCTTTTCGTGTAACATGCATCATGGATAATCCAAGAGTGCCCGATACAATGCACTATGACATGTTATAGGGTAATTTTGCATATATCGCACCACTATGGCATGCCAAACTGCATCGATAGTTTGGTGTTATACGAAAATAGTCATGAAGTTGGTGAGAGTTACACGTTTTTTTTGTTTTGATTTGTTTTGTAAGTGGGATTTATTTGATGGTGTGTTATAAAATTTTATGAAAAAAATGATAATTTATGTTTATAGTGCTGCTAAATGTTGAAATGACGGTAAGAGCACACGGTGTGGTGTTTTTTTTTCGCCAATCCTATGTGGCAGTCGCCACTTCATCGCCATGACACCACACCACTCGCCAATTCCATTTCGCCGGTTAACCAACGCAAAACACGACAAAAAAATTATTACCATTACAAACGGCTAGTATTTGAAATAAAGGGTATTTTTTTTTTTTTTTTCCACTCCTTTTTATTATAAATATACACTTTGGACTTTCATTCTTTTAACAAAAAAATCACACAAACTTTCCTAATAATTTCTCAAGAAAATACAAACAAAAGTTTCATACAAATGTCCAAATGAAGCAAGGGTATTTTATAACATTCTCAATCTTAAACTCGTCATAACAACAAGAAAATGCCTCAAACACGTCTACACCAATCGTCACTAAACTCATATTTTATTCGTCCTCCGTTCCAACAATATCCTGGTTTGGTATGCCAATTGATATGCCTAACATGACACCCTAACAAATTTTTCGTTCTAATTCTCTCTATTCATTTACCTCACCATTTTCTTAATCAGGACTTTAAAGATTTAGCATTCCAATACTAGCAATCAGATATTGAAATCTACTTACATCAAATGCTTTTGTAAGCAAATCTGCAACATTCTTGTCAGTATGAATCTTGATCATTTGAATTAGCTTCTTTTCATTGGAATCTCTGATAAAGTGATGTCTAATCTCAATGTGCTTTGTTTTTGAATGAAAAACAGGGTTCTTAACTATGCATATAGTACTCTCATTATCAATATAGATCTTTGTATGCATAAAGTTATACCCATAATCCACAAAGCACCTGTCCACAGCAATTGGAAGCAGCTATATACTCAGCTTCAGTTGTGGAATTAGCAACCACAGTCTGCTTCTTGCATTGCCATGAAATCAATCTGCACCCTAGGAATTGACAACCTCCTGTTGTGGACTTCCTATCTAAGCTTGCTCCTGCATAGTCACTGTCAGTAAATGCCACCAAATCAAAAGGTGAATCCTTAGGATACCAAAGGCCCAATTTAGGTTGACCTTTTAAGTATCTAAAGATCCTTTTCACAGCATGAAGATGTGAAATTTTAGGATTGACTTGGAATCTTGCACAAGCACATACTACAAACATAATATCAGACCTTGAAGAAGTTAGATACATCAATGATCCAATCATGGATCTATACAAGTGTTTATCTACATCTTAACCATCTGCATCTTTAAGCAAAGGCTTATGGGTTTCCATGGGTGTGCTTGCTGTTTTGACATCACTAAAGCCAAATTTCTTCAAAATCTCAGTCACATACTTGTCTTGGCTTATAAAAATCCCATATTCCTTCTGCTTCACTTGCAGTCCTAAGAAGAATGTGAGCTCACCCATAGAACTCATCTGAAACTTCTTATGCATTATCTTCTCAAATTCAATGCAGAATGACTTCTTTGTAAAGCCAAAAATGATACCATCTGCATACACTTGAACTAACATAATATCACCCTTATCCCTTCTGATAAACCCATTGTCTATCTTTCCTCTCTTTCCTCTTTGAAACCCATTGTCCAACAAATAAGTTGACAAGGTTTTATACCAAGCTCTGGGAGCTTGATGCAATCCATAAACTGCCTTTCCTACTTTGTATACCCTGTCAGGGAAGTATGGATCTTCAAATCCTGGTGGTTGACAAACATAGACTTCCTCTTCAATCTTACCATAAAGAAAAGCACTCTTGACATCCATCTGGTATACCACAAAGTCTTTAAATGAGGCATAGGCTAAGAATAGCCTAATTGCTTCAATTCTGGCAATAGGAGCAAAAACCTCATCATAATCAATTCCTTCTTCTTGTGTGTACCCTTGTGCAACCAATCTTGCTTTGTTCTTAATCACAATACCTCTTTCATCCTTTTTGTTTCTGAAGACCCATTTAGTTCCTATAGCTCTCTTTCTATTAGGTAACTCTACCAAAGTCCAAACTTCTTGTAGCTTGAATTGTAGAAGCTCTTCTTGCATAGCATCTATCCAGCCTGGATCCTTCAGTGCTTGAACTACCTTTTTAGGTTCTTCTTGTGATAAAAAGCAAGCAAACAAGAAATTTTGAAAGTCTTTATGGTTGGTCCTCTGCTGCACTAAACAAAACATAGCATGTTCAATCAAAATCTTTGTCATCCTTCTGGTTTGAGGTGCTGAATGTATGTCTCTAATGATTTGTTCAACTGGATTATCCTTGTGAATTCTGGTAGTTGGAATAGGACTGACAGGCATAAATGCATCTAAATTGTTTAAGTCAGCCTCTGCACCAACACCTTCATCATCATTTGAATAAACAATATCTTCCAATTCAAGCATATTTGGATCATTTGGAAGTTCAATGCTTGTTTTTGGATCAACATCATTAACTTCTATGCCAGTAGCATTAACAATTGAACTAACAGCATTAACATTGTTAGTGCTGTTTCCATCACTAGCAGTATTAATATTGTTAGTGTTGTTAACACTTGCATCATTTTCTTGATTAATTCTTTCACCCTCTTCACTTGGGTTACCACCTTCATTCCCTAGATCTTCAGCATCCTTGTTTTGCTCCTCCCTTAATGGTTTGAATCCAGAATCAGAAGAATCCTTTGGACTAGAAGAGAATGGTGGATCTTGAGTCCATAATGGTAGCGCTATGTAATTTTTGCCAGGTTTTGTCTCCACTCTAGCTTTACCTGCATCAGCACATGCTTTTGTACCTGCATTACCATTAGACTGATTCCCTGCAACAACTGGCTTATATTTCATAGAATTTGTTAGTGCATCTATATCAAAAAGCCAATTAGGTCTACTTCCTACAACATTAGATGTATTTTCACTAAATTGTACATGCAGGTTCTCCTCTACTATCCTAGTTCTATTGTTGAATACTTTGAATGCTTTGCTATTGGTAGAGTATCATACAAAGAACCCTTTATTAGTCTTTCCATCAAATTTATCTAGGTGATATATGGTATTAAGGATTGTAACAAGACACCCAAATGGTCTCATGAAGCTTAAGGCGGGTTTTCTATCT
>BQNB010018753.1:48764-67839 GCA_026074375.1 Tanacetum coccineum | reverse complement strand
TTATATGTGTATATATTAATCGGGTGGGGCGGGGCGGGGATGTTATTCCCCACTTTCGCCCCAAACCCGATTAAAAATCCTCGTTTAAGCCCCAAACCCGCCTCGTAACCCGATAAGCATGCCCCGCCCCGCCCCAATTATTTCAGGTTTCGGGTTACCCCGTTGAGTTTGGGGTTTTTTGCCATCCCTAATTAAAACATTACAACACATGTTTGTGGATGTAGCAAAACTCTTTATTATATACATTTTTGTCCTCGACAAGGTTGGTAAATGGTACAGTAATATTCAAATAAAATGAAAAAACCAAACGCCCTAATATTTTTGGCCACGTGACGTTGTCCTATTCGAAGACATCGAAGAACCATTCATGTGCAACTGTAGGACAAGTACCTCTCCACAAAATTATTGAATAACATCCCTAATTAATCATGTATAGCTAACAGTTGAAGAAAATACGCTTAGTTTTACAAATTTCCACATTATAATTCATATTTTTAGAATCGTAAAATAATTTCGATACGAAGGAGATTTTGATGAGGATCTTCGTATTCTCACAGACGACCCCGGTTGACCTACATTGCCAAACTGATTTACAACGGCTTTAAACCACAACTTATCCAAACAACCGATCATATGGATCTTTTCATATGCTTAATTTATTTATGGTTGAAGATTACCTGCATTATTATGTGATCATTCTTCAAGGTTGCAAAAGATGTGAATGCATGAGATAAGGACCACTTTCTTAGGTAACAACATATATACATATTACATGCACATAGGCGTGAAGAAAGGGCACAACCTCACGAATACCACTTTAAGCATATGATAACGAGTCTCATGAATGCTACATGATCATAAAGAAGAGAAGACACAAGTGCCTATTGCTGGTGTTGGCATAGGGTACCCACAGACACGTGTAAACCTTTAATGGGAATTTGGTCATTGATGAAATCACAATCTCATCAACATATTTGTAAACAAAGTATCTTCTTCAAGATTTAGACATGAACCTAGCACACTTAGTATTGTGATAACTCGTCGTTAATTTTTTTTTTTTTTTTTTTTTACAAGTGGTGAAGAGGTAACATGAACATGTTTTATTACATAAGTGCACAGAATATGAAGTCAATGGAAGTTACGGACCAAGTTGCAATTCAGAAAATGCTGTTTGGATAGAGTTTTAAATTGTAATTGAGGCCAATTTTTGTTGAAGGAGATTGATTCTCCACATCCCTTTTTTACTTCTTGTTCTCACTCTGACCACCAAATAACTCTCTTTTTGAAAAACAAAAATGCACCAAAATCTTCAAAAGTAAAAGAAACTTGTCCCCTTTCAAAGGTTCGAAATTCCCACTTGAAATTTTGCATTCTTCACAATCTTTCCAAGTTTCTTTTAAGAGCGAATGAATGACAATATAAATGGTTTCTTTTAATAATGTAGTTGCAAGTCGTGAAGAAAAACTGTGTTCTTTTAGAGCTGTCGTTAGCAAAACTTTTTAAATTATTACAAAAGTGAACCTCAATTATATATCTACTTTAAACAAACGCAGTACCAATTAATCTTGTAACACAATGTTTTTGATTGGTTAATTCTACATAAGATAATGAATCTTGAGTTCTTAACTCAAATGACAAGGCATTGAGCTCTATATCCACAAAAGATGCAGATTGACGAGAACACTTTGATCCCGAGTATTTTTTGACGCCAACCATTCTTCACCCCCCAAAAAATATCTAAAACACAAAAATCAAACCGTCCCTAATGAAACCAATGGATTACAATGTTCAGCTTTTATTGCAAGTTACACAACTTAGTCATAGCATTAAATTTTCAGAAAAAATGTATCTATATAAATGATATATATAAAAAATAATTTGATAAAAAATCACATAAAAATGAGACAATTAAAAATGTACAAAGAGGGTAATTATGAACTTAGCTTTTGGTGGCATAAATTAACAACGAAAAACCATTTTTCTGATCATCACTTTTCACAATCTTTTCTTCCAACCACAACCTACTATCCAACCCACTTCTTGTCCTAAACATAAATACAGCATGCCCCGACCCGGATCCAGATCCCGGACCGGAGTCAGGCTCTTGACCCGACCCGGGATCCGAATCCGAATGAAAAAACCAATCATGAACATCCCACATCAAATCCACCAATAACCCGTCTAGAAAAATAGTTTGATTCCCTCTAAAATTCCATTGCAACCTTTTAACCCGAATCACGACCCGTTTATCAATATAAACCAATAAATTCGGATTCTTTAATCCGTCGTGTTCTCCTGTACACCGGATCATAATATCATGCCAATTAGCCTTATCAGAAAATCGCGCTTTTGTAACATAAACCGTGTTACCCGAAAAATGCTCTTTTCGACAAACTAAACCATATTTTCCAACAAGTTTATTCATTTTCACTTTCTTAACAACATGTTCCTCGTACATGTCTCCTAGAAACAAGGCTACCTCAGAGTCAATAATCACCAAGATATAATAACCTTCCACAGGCTCAGCTCCAGCTCCGTAAACAGCAGAAGAAAGGTCATAATAAATTTCAAACCTAGCATCATTTATTTCTAATGTTTTGCTTCCTTTTTTCTTACGAAAAAGTCTAGCATGTGTATGTGTAAGTGTGTTTAACCTAAAGATGGTGGTGGGTATGGTGTTGTGATGAGTTGTTGTGGTGATTTGTAGTCCTTGTGTGGTAGTGTTACGATACCATGTGATGGTTATATAGTGGTGGTTATTGTTAGTTAAGGTTGTTTTGTATAATGAAGCTACTGCTGTTTGTGTTGATGGGATTATGTTGTTGTTTGGTGGTGATATTATGCATGAAGATGATGGTTTGTAATTTGAACATGATGTTGATGATATTGAAGATGATGTTGCTGATTCTGTGATTTGTGTTGAGTATTGACTGTAACATGAAATTAAATCCATCATTTTTGGTGTTTATGTTTTGTGTTTTTTTTTTGTATGTTTTGTAAGATGCTGTTGTGTGTGTGTGTTATAGACTGGTTTAAGGATTTGTTAAAGTGGGGAATTCATAGGAAGGAGAGTGGATGTTTAATAAATATGAATATGATTCTTTATAACATGTTTATTTGGAAAAATAGCAGCATCATTGAACTAGCAGTAGTAGTAATTAGTAATAATGTAGTTGTAGATGTTATTATAATGCATAAAACAGCTCATAAATATAACTTAGGGTCTGTTTGTCAAAAGTTTTTTTGAAGCTTTTTAAGGAGTTATAAGCTTTTTGTTATAAGAATAATCTCTTTCAAAATAAGTAGCTTTATTTGGATGCATCAACTTTAAACTTTTATTTTAAACAAGTAGCTCCTAAATAAAAAGCTGATTCATAAAACTTTTAAAATTGTTAGGTGTTAAAACTATAAATTACGTAAATTACTGATATACCCTCCTATCATATTATAATTTATTTAAATAAACAAAATGTTCCGTGACAGCTACAAGTTGCTCATCAAATGAATATTAAAAATTAAAACTTAAAATGCTCAACGTTTCATGACAAACACGCCATTAGTATAAGTTTATTTCAATTAATAAATAACAAGAAAAGGAAATGTCTTTTTCTTGAAATGTTTAGTTTTTTTTTATTTACTTATTTATTATTATTATGTTGCCGGTTTAAGTGAGATTTTTTATTTAATATAATAAAGCAAGTAAGATTCTATATTTGGATTATAACTATTTATAGGATAATAACGACAAGTTTTGGTATTGGGATCTTCATTTATGTGTTGTTATTATGTTTTTATGTTCCGGTTATGTTGGTTAGAAGATGTAGAGGAAAGATCGCTATGTTACTTAAAAAATGAAAGTATACAAAGAATTTATTTTTATTTAGAGATTATTATAAAAAGTAATAACGATAATTAGCAGGACAACTACATTAATGAAATGGTAGCAAAGTTTCATCATTTTAAGGTACAAGGTGAAGAATTCGACATATAAAGGACAATATATGATGATGACAATAATCAATAGTAATTGTGAAGAGTTAGTACTTGGTACCAACAAGTTACATATAACCTACACTTACGTATATGGGCAATGTTTTTTTCCAAATGTAACAATGCATTACATATGGGAAAAAAAGTCGAACTTAACTTACTCATTTCATTTCCACAACACCGAATAATATAATCTTTTTAGTATGTCACTTTATTCCATCGAGTCCTAATAAAATATGAAATTACTAGAGCAGTAGATGTTAATACATTTTTTCAAACTTATCTTTTTGAAAAATGAAAAAGGTTGAGTGAGTGGTGATATTGTCTTTAGATGAATTTGAAGAACATGGTCAAATTGTTGAAAAAAGTAACACGGTTGCACTATTTGTCTATTTGTAATAATCAAGTAATTTATTGTCTTATAATCTATTTTATCTATCAAACTTTGGTTGAAACCACTTCATTACATTTTCAGATAAGTTTTAATTTTTGCAAAAAAAGTGATGTTGCATTGTATGAAAATGAAAGTTGGTCCCAAGAAAATTAAAACCAAAACTGTTGACCCACCAACTCCTACACCTTTGATGATTAAAAGAAGAGGAATAATGTGAACTTTGTTCACTTTTCTTTTTTACCTTCTTTATCTATCTTTAATTATCTACTCCGTATTTCATAACTTCTTTTTTTCCATAATAAGTATTAAGTTTAATGCACCATATTTTATCACAAGTTTCAATAAAATAAAAATAGCATCACATGAATAATCATTAGTTTGCATTTGTAGCTTTAGAAAACCATTATGTTGTATTTTTTGATGTTTTAGAAGACCATCATAGTTACAGTTACTTTAAATTAAACACGTAAACACGAGTTCTAACGAAAAAAAATTGTAATGTAAATTTATAAAATATTTCAATTTGCCTTTTAACGAATCGATTTATAATTCAAGCAAGGTGTCATAAATAATTGTTAAAAAAAATTATTAAATTTTTTTGACCTTTAACATAAGTACCTGGCTCCGCTCATGCTTTAAATAAGACAAGGGTCCTTAAAATTTGTGAGTTGGAGCATTCGTGATCATTGTACTCGTGTTAAGCCACATAAAGGATGGAAAGTTGTTCAATTTTTAAGTGGACAATATGAATTTGATAAGTTAAAGCTAAGTAACATGATTACCAATTGCTTTGCACCCTAATCATTTTAGATTACCAATTTTAGCTGCACATGCACGTAAAGCTTCTGTCCACAAACATAGTTATGTATTCGATTTTTATATGTAACATTACTTCTTTTACGTATCAACCACCTTTAAAATGACATCTGTATATTTTTTAATGTTTATAGAAAAAAAGAACACTAAAAGCTGTAAAAGAATAAGTAAATAACCCTTTTGGATTTTATTTTCTTTTAATTTGTATGTTTATTTATAGTTCATTAATTACATAACTATTGTCTTAATCATTGCTCAATGGGCAGTGTATAACAAATCCTAAAAAACAAAGACACACATATTCGTCTATACCGGGACTTGATGTCAAAACACATTAATTAGTTGATGAACTATGTAGATAAGCTCATTTAGCTCTAAAGGCTGTGTTTAACGCATTCAGACACGTTGAACTGCATGTACTTTCAATAATAATTGCCTACGTTTGAATGTACTTCTCTTAACTGACTCTACGTACCATTAGTTATAACCCTTATCTTTTTAAATAAGCATACTCACTATTATTATTGTAAAATACGGTTGGCAGTTATATGACAAATGGTCAAGTTATACTTTTGAATTCAGAAGAGCCAAACAAGAGAATTTGATTGTTAATTTTCAATGTTTTCTATAAGTTTAGTATGATAGGACAAATGCTTACCTAATAGAATAGAAGAAAAACAAGTGTATACTATGAACCTTAACACAATACTAGAAAATAATGTATTTCCACTATTTAACAAAGTGTATAAATTAAAGAAATCATCAAAAAAACTGAACAATGTGAACATAATAGCCTATTATTTAGGTGGATATAAGATGAAATGAGCATGGACCCATGGATGGTCTGGTTCATAGAGCATGTTCCTTCATAATGTTATGCTCAACTACTTATTGTATTTTAATCAATAATTAATGTTTGTGATTGAACACAAAGGGTGGTCCGATTGGGTTCCTTTGGGGTCCAACCCATGGTTGGCAGTTGGGTTTAACATGGCTCCAGTGATGTGCAACATGGTTTCACCATTTTAGGTCACCCTTAACTGACATAATGTATTTATGATGATGGATGTATTGTCATTTGTTGGGGCAAGTACTGCATGGAATCTAGCACATTATGTTTTTATTCATAACTATCTATCTATTCATTAAATTGTACTGTGTCTATTCTCAACAATCCAATGTCTTATATGGCATTGTATGTCGACATCATGCATAAGTAAAAACAAAAACATAGAGTAACTTCGATACTAAGTTTACAGTTCCTTGAAAAATATTAACGCATACATACAATTAGACTAGTCAGACGTGTGAACCGTCTAAATCTTATGGCCGATCGACTTATGAAAATAACTATATTATAGATCTATGTGACAATGTCATAAGCAATATGCAAGTCAACTATAGATATATTGTCATTTTCTAACTCATTTTTCAATTTCAAGTGGCTTATGGCCTAATCAACTTATGACCCTGTTGGTTCTTTTTTTTTTTTGGGGTAAAGATCCTGTTGGTTCTTTTGACTTGGTATTATTGTATGCTTGGGTCAACCAAAACCAAATCAGGAAATATCTCACATGCATCCAAAACTTTATACAAAGATGTGATAATGCAGTAATGAATTCCTATATGACTTCTCATCGATATATTTATTTTCGGGACTATGACAAGGGTGTACATGTTGTACCGATTCCATTAACCACGGCCATGAAAGACTAAACATCAAGTCGAATTTCGTTTATGATTTGTTGTAAAGCCTCGTCCAGATCTTCTGAGATAAAATACAACAATCTATCTAATGAGAAATTTCGTTCAGCCAAACTTTTAGAGGGTTTGATCTTGATAAGATGTTTGAACATACACCCCTAAAGGTTTCTAAAACTATGCAGAAAACACAAAAGAGTCATAATAATGAAGTTGTGCTTTAGTCAAAGATAATATAAACTGACATATGCATTATCATTGTTGCTTCCAGGAAGTTATAAGCAGACAATTTGCTAATAAAAAAAGGAAATATATAGCAAAAGAAAAGCAACAAAGTAAGCTTAAAAAGAGACTTATAAATTCTCTATCCCAAGTATCAGGCTGGAATCATGATCATGTGTCATCTACAGATCCTAATGTTTTTCTAATCTGTTTACTTAATCATAATACAATATTCTAATCTGTTTACTTAATCATAATACAATATTTTATGCGAGACAAACATATGTTACCGAGTATTATATAAATGAAGAGCCAGTTAAGTAAACTGGCCTTTTGGACAGATACATGCACTGTAATATATAAAAGCAGTTTGTACAAACAGTTGATATATTATAGGAAATGTCAAATACTTAATTTTCCGCGGGTCACAAGTTTAGTAGTGTTTTATTGCATAAGAATGATGGTACCTTTATAATTGTACCCCTTATTTTGTGCAGCCAAGAGAAACTTCTATTTAATTTTGCATCATTCTCAAACTTTTCTCTTGCCATATCAAACTGTTTAGGCTTCGGTTCACCTGTTTTCTTCATTGGCTCCACACTTGTAACCAAAAACAAGAGAATGGTTGTAGAAAGTTCGTAGCCTGGCCAAACCAAAAACAAGAGAATGGGACATAAAAGATGATAGTTTTAATTGGCAATAACGGACCCTGATATTTTTAACATATATGAGCACGAAAAGTTCCTGCAGATTTTTAGTTGAAAGCAGAGATCTTTGCTAGGATAATAAAAAAGATTGGGTCATTTAGTTTTTATGAGTCACTGCTGCTATGATACGAATAGTGGAAAGATAATTTAAATCAAGATTGAATGGCTACCGCTGATAAGAAGGGATCCACACGCTCATATATGTAGAAATACCGAGCTTCAAGTCAGCTTGATGAAATATTCCTATTTTTAAAAATCCAACAAGGTTGTCAGATCTTTAACTACATGATAGTTTCCTCAACCTATAAACGCAAAACTACTTGCCCATTATTAAATATACATAACTTTGAGGTAGCAGCACTCGTGGTTTTAAAACAAGATGTACATTTAGGGGCCGTTTAGTTGGTGAAAAATATTCCATTTTTCTAAGAAATTTTTCATGTGAAAAAGAAAATATTGAAAATCCGTTTAGTTGCATTTTTTTTCAACATTTTTCAAAAAGGTGGAATTCTCATTCTCACTTTTTTTCAATATTTTTCAAAAAAAATAGAAAGTCCATTTCATCATTCTCATTTTTTTTCTTTGTTGCATTTTTTTTCTACATTTAAAAAAAAATGAAAAATCCATTTCATCATTATCATTTTTTTCTTTCTCATTTTCTTCTCAATAAAAAGAAATTGAGATTTATAAAACATCAAATATACACCATTTTCTCTCGTGTCATCCTCCAACGTCCATTTATCCTCCAACGTCCATTTTAACCGCCGTTTTTAATTTTTTTTAATTTTTTTTTGTTTATATATTTTCATACGTTTTTATTTTTTAAAAAGAGAAAAATATAACTTCATCTAAACGTATTTTTAAAATTCTCAACTCTTCTCTAGAGAAGAAAAATAATTCACTTTTTTAGGAATTTGAAAACAGAAAAATACGAAAATTTTCACCAACTAAACGGCCCTTTAGCTTTTGAGGTAAAACAGATTATTTTTTAAGCCTTATAATTAAAATCCGTACTAAATTGATATCATGCAGATGGTGTTGAGTTCGTGCAAAACGCACATATTTTTCAATACGATTAATAAGAGGTTGACTTAAGCATTTTATGGACTTCACAGTCGAGTTAAGTATCCATGTGAAAATCTAGGGAAAAACAGAAACATATTTGGTAATTGGCTTGTGAGTCCTTGGCTCCTTGCGATGGATCTTGGGATACAGGCAAGTCATTTGGTAAACAAAATTTAAGCCTTTTGGAACTAGTGGCCGGTTGAAGCTGATTAATGAAATAGATTATCGTAAACTCTTGGTTGACCTCCAGTCCACCCGAATAAAAACAAAATTCCAAAAGAGGAATGATTTTTGAGGTCTGGGAAGTCTTAATAGGCAAAAGAGTGCAATGCATGACTAGCGTCGCTGGTTAATTCTGGAATCTCGATAACAGTTGTTATCTTTTATGCAAGTGAAATGTAGTAGCAAGCAAGAAATCATGCTGTTGATTATGTATCATGTATGGATAGCAACAACAGTATAGTTAGAAGAGTTTGGATGTTTGTTGTCCCAACCATTCTTTTAGTCCCAAGCCTGCTAAAGAAAGGGATAATATGAGTAGCATTATACTACGATGATACAAGAAAAGAGCGAGGTATAAGGGTAGACTCCCCCAAGGCTCCCAAGTGTATACATGCTTAATGTAAGCCCCTAACCGGCCAACCTCACACCACACTATTCCACTACATATTCGTCATCCCATAGTGTATGTTCCTCCACCGACATTCCTGGCCTAAGGTCCTAAGGAGCAGAAGCTTCAACATAACTACCACACCAGGTCATAATTCATACTTGGCTCTCATTTGCCCATCTTTTTCAAGTGAATAAACACCAAAAATATGTTTCTTTTAGTTCTTTTGCTAGCTAGTGCTTGAAAACCTTGAATTTTGTAAGCATTGCTAATTTATTGCTTACTTAAATTCACAACTTAATAAGATTTGAGGATTTTACTTTAATCCTGAATTATACTTGCAAAAAGAACTTCAAAAAACTGATTGAAGTGTTTTACTTGCTCTTTGTTGAACTAGTCCCTTTGGAAGCCCTAAGAGTCCTAGCAAAAACCTCAGTGGCTACAGTGGTGGTCATTGGCGATGTCATCAGTGGTTCTATTTCCGGAAAGAACATGCGCAAAGAGTAAAGGGTGAAGATCAAAGTGTTAGGTCTCGATCTAGAAAAGTAGTTACAGATGAGCCTGCAAAAATAAGCCAGTACTAGTTGTTTGTTTAATGTAGTTTTATGATAACTTTGTCACTTATTTGCGCATGAAGAAAGAATGACAATATTAAAATCAACACTACCAAACAATATCATAAACGACTGTATTATTATTAATCAATAGAAACAAATCAATCACAAAACAAGACAGATTGCACCATCATTCACCAAAGTTATGTGTTTGACAAAGGTCCATCACTGGAATGGTTTCTACCCATTGAGTCAGCATTGGCAGTTCGTATATAGATCACTAGAATAACAGGCTAAGAACTATCCAACTTGTCACATTTTGCTTTGTTGTGTATCGAACTTATTGTTTTCCTATTATATCACCGCTCTTCTAAACATTCTATGTAGTGTACTAGTTAACCTGATGACTTCCTTGTTGCTTACCCGGCTCTGGTTTCTTGTCATTATAGTTATATTTTCTTCTATGATTATTTCCTAAACGCCATCCATTTAAACAGCCAAACACGTCTATCTAAAAAACCCAACAGAACTTCATATTCTTTGTCAAGAACCACAACCTTGAAGACAATTCATTTCCCTCATCTTTGTCATCAAGGACTTCATTGTTTTCATCAACAAATTCATATTCTTCATCAAACACGACCCATTTAAACACAAAAATAAAAACACAAGACACAAGACAAAAGACACAAGATGGGCGCGCGCGTGCGTGCATGTGTGCGTCTTGTGTCTTGTGTGTTTTTTTGGTGTTTAAATGGGTCGTGCGTGCGTTTGTCTTGTGTCTTGTGTGTTTTTTTGGTGTTTAAATGGGTCGCGCATGCGTGTCTTGTGTCTTGTGTGTTTTTTTGGTGTTTAAATGGGTCGTGCGTGCATGCGTGTCTTTCTTGTGTGTTTTTTTGGTGTTTAAATGGTTCGTGCGTGCGTGCGTGTTTTTGTCACGCACGCGCGCACACTAGATTTCATAATGACTCGATCTATTTAACAGACAACACACATAACGATCAAGAATGAAGATGGGTGGCCTTGCTTTCGAGATCAGAGATGGGTTCGTTCACAACCATGTTGAATTTCATATGGGTTTCTGTCACAGGATCAATTGAATCCCCGGAAAAATGGTGGTGGTGGCAGCAGCTACCTGCAACGGTGCAGTTAACTTAACAAATAAGAAATCTATATATTGGTATTTTGGTAAAGTTGGGTAGCAGAATTGAAAAAGATATAAATGGGTTGTGGAGATGAAGAAGACGAAGATTGGCGTTATGTTTTTGGCGTCCGTTGCTGCAAGGGAAAAAGTGAGGTGTCGTGTGTTCTGTACTTCTATAGTTCCATGTGGTGTTGTGAAAGGAAGGAGTGCTTGGGAATAGGTTTTTACTGGGTGATGTGGTATAGTAGAATGAGGTGACGTTTTAGGTGCATATCAAGTTTAAAACTCAATAACGTAAAAGTATAACCTGCTCCAGTACACTACATAGAACGATTGTAAGAGTTCGTGAATATACTAGGAAAAAAATAACTTCTATACACAACAAATTAAGAAGTGGCAAGTAGGACATTTTTAGACTAGTATCCCTTATCACTAATATTGCAGGCCGGAATCAAGATCATGTGTCATCTAATGATACTAATGTTTAAATAGTTTGTTAACCAAACCTAATTGAATATTTAAAACTCCGTAAGATACAAGCATGTATCCGTAATATAAATAAAGAGCCGGTAAGTAAACTGGGCATTTTGGACAGATTCGTTGTGCTACATAGCAAGCAATTGGTACATACATCTGAGATAGTATCTAAATGTTATATAGTAGTACTTATTTTGACATGTTGTAATGCGTAAGGGGCCTATATTTATAGCAAGCAGTGATGTTCCAAGTGAAGAAAGATGGTACCTGTATGTTTGTACCCCTTCGTTACTGCAGCCATCAATTGAAGTGATCTTCAAGAATTACACTTATGGAAAGCCAAAACAAGAAGTCGTGATTGTTATACAAATCCACAAAAATTATACACTATTATAAGTCCCTACCGATTATCTGATTCTTTAAATAGCTACTGTATTATACAAACAATCCATTAACAAAACTGATATACATAATTGATACCTCAAAAAACAAGTCAATCACGAGTGTCGGTGTTGTACAAACGTTCATTCACTTGAAGTAAAGGGGACCATGTCACTCCCTTCTTTTCTTTGGGGGATGAAGGGTTGAAGTTGCTTGAGCATCACTAGCACGTTTGGACCCTGGGCCAACATCGTCAGTGAAGGAAGCATTAGTGGATGAATCGTCGGTGGATGAATCGTCGGTGGATGAAGCGTCAGTGTAGGAAGTGTCTGTGGAGGAAGTGTCAGTGGAGAAACTTTCACCGGAGAGAGCGTCAGCTTCACGCGCAGCTTCGCGTGCGGCAGCTTCACGCGCAGCAGTTTCGCGAGCAGCAGATTCTCGAGCGGCAGCTTCGCGTGCGGCAGATTCTCGAGCGGCAGCTTCGCGTGCGGCAGATTCTCGAGCGGCAGCTTCGCGTGCGGCAGATTCTTGAGCGGCAGCTTCGCGTGTGGCAGCTTCACGCGCAGCAGCATTACGAGCACCTCCGTGAGGAGTTTTGCGCGCAGCAGCTAGAGCGTGATCAAACTTAGCTCTAGATTGTTCATCAGACAAGACACTTGATGCTAACACAATCCTCTTAAATGCTTCTGAAGCTTTTGGAAAAGGGTTTTGATCTGGGTGAACATCAATTGCTAATTTGCGATAAGCTGAGCGAATCTTTATTGCATCGTCAGTCTCCTCAACGCCAAGGAGTTTGTAGTGTGTTGTGTCAGAAGATGCAGAAAGAATTTCCATCGAAGCTACTAGCTTCTTGATCTTATGCAATTCTGGATTCATCCGTTGGGCCTTCCTAGCGAACTTTAACCCGTCAAGATACAGTTCTTGGTTGGCTTTTGTTATAGCGATTTCTTGAGCCTTAATGGCGTCATCCTTGTTGGCTTCTAGCAGTGATTCCTGCAAAAGAAACTACTTGTTTACCATAGCGCGATGGCCTTAAGTCAAAATCTATACCTAATATTAAAAAGGAGTTTTGGCTGATGTCATGTTTCCATACTTTTGGCTATGTGTCATTTAATTAAGCTACCAATTGAAAATTTGATTCCGAAAGCTAATGTCATTATAATGTATTTTTCTTTATTTTTCTTTTACTGTAATTTACACTGATACTATGCAAATACGTATTCACTTTTTCTTTTTTGTCTTGGAACTCTCAGCTTTTAAAGTTCAAAACTATTTTACAAATTGTAAAGAAAATAATTTTGCTTAGTCATTTTCATCCATCGACACTCTTTTTGTCCAATTCAAAGGTTTGTTTATTTCGTTTTTGCATCTTTATTTTAATTTTGTGATTTCGAATATCGAAATATTTGGAGGAACTTAGCTGACAATGTTCACGGCAATGCTTTTCAGGTAAGTGGCCATATTTGGAGCAAGTTTTTGCATTCATTCTTTAAAGCCTAAAGCTATGACCATGTTAATAGTACTTGCATCATATCTGGTGACTCTCCTTCAATATTCATAATTGTATAATGTTAAACTTGCAGATTGAAGTTGTTTTCTTTAATTCTTGATTTTACATCTGCGTGTGAAGAGGAAGCGATAAACTGATTAATTTTCGTATGAGTTTATGGTTAGGTGATATGTGATAGAGTCGATTGATAGGTGGAATGTGAAGAGGATGTGATAAAACTGAATCTTAATTTCAACAGCTCTTTATATTGATGTTAATCATATGTTTGTTTTGATAACTAAGTCTATGTTTTATGTTCGGTTAGTGCCCACTAACTGTTCTATGAAGCCTATATGAAGCTAATTAATTTTCTCTTTAGTTGGAATTTTTATTATAATTGTTACTTTGCTTCTCTTGCAACAGTATATTAGCTGTTTTGATTCTGGTTAACATGTAAGCTGGACAAGTTTTTGTTTGTTCAGATTTTTCCGTATATATGATGTTATTTTTCTCTTTTGTAGTTACTTCAGCTTTTTGCATCATAGAGTGAGAGTCAGTTATTGTTGCTCATTTAGGATAAAGGATCTCAGGTATTTTTTTCAATTCATATATCCCTAATTTAATGTTAATTGCAGCCTGAATATAAATTCTGACATTGTTGCTAGGCTTATGAGCTTATCGTCAAAAAATATAAGGCCCTTCAACTATGTGAGATTGCTGATGATGTTGGTGAGCATGACCTGTTTATGTTGATGAGTGTGGCCTCTGAAGGTTAGGATTTGAATTGACAAATGGTGGGGTGGTTTATTTTTATATAATCTTTATAAAAAGGTATGTGTGATGGTTTTATAGTTTATAATTTGATTATTATTGCTGCAATGATACAGTTAGGACATAAATTTTCTTCAAGAAACAAGGGAAGTTAGATAAGATGTTTATGTGAGATTGCTGCTGATGTTGGTGGTCATGGGTACTTTTGTTATTTTTCTGCTTATAAATTTGTTTTTGTGTTCTTTAGCTTATAACTGATCATTATGTTGTAGTGTATTTGATTTGAAACTATCTTCGTGCGTTTTAGTGTGAGTACTCGGTTTGTAGCTGTGTCTTTTCAATTTTACTGTAATTACCGTGTACATGTGTAAGGTGTTCTTTCTTTGCCTTTTTCTATATAAACATTTAGCGTTATCACGAAGTCTTCTTTTATGTTAGAAAAAAGTATGAAGTGCTTTTTCTCTCTTTTGGTTAAAAATAGGTCGAGTATTGTGATGCTTATTGCCAACGAAGACATCATTTTGAATGTATATGTACCACGGGTTCAAAGGCTGCACATGGTTCTAATGTTGTTACAAAATTTCAAATCGATGATTGGTGGGCATTAGCATGTTGTATGAAACTGCAAGTCTTTTGTGTTTGATATGTTGTAGTTGCAAGATGGCTGTAATCTTGCACAAAGTGATGATAGGAAGCTATTTATATTTTTCTTTTTATAATGGAGAAGTTGGGACAAGTTTCTGAGATGAGTGTGTTTACAGTTATTGATATGTAATCTGGTTTGGGTTTTATAGAAGTCCAATGGCAGCAATGGCCATTCATTTGACAGCAGGCATTTGTTTACTTTTGTTTCTTTTGTTGCAATCTAGTTTATATTAGACCGAAGAAGTATTACTAATGTTTTTAAGTTGATTGTTCCTATTTTTCAGTTTCATGTTCACAAAAAGTATCTAACAAATTTCTCTGTCTTTATGAAAGATGCAAGTTGAGCTATGTTGGTAGCAATAATTTAATATTTGCCATTCGTACAAACGTTACATTATTACATCAGCTAGAATTACACTAAGTTTTCCTTACATACATAATGTTTTTCTTATAATGTTTTCTCTCAAGATTAAAACATGCATATTGCTTGGAGTTCTTTGTATCTTTTTCTTATTTTTAAATTTCCCGTTTTCACCTAATTCGCTCTACCAACATACTTGCCAAATTGCATTTCATGTATATATTCTTTTAACTTGGATTATTTAGTGAGGTTACTTAAAATACCCGTGTTCAACATGGGTTATGAGCTAGTATAGCAACATATTTATGTTGCGCCCATTAAGTAATTATATTATTTCCGGTTCGGTAACTATACTTGCATATGATGGGAAAACTCAGTTACTTGGTGTTCAAGACTTCAAAATGAATGTACAAATAAAGACAATGATATATAAACACCAAAACTAGACGATGATGCAATATGAACACCAACGTCCAAAAACAAGATAGGATAAAGGCTAAAGATGCTATGTGTACTTACAATTTTTGATTCATTTTGAATAACGAACATGTAAAAAAACCCACTATGCATAATATACCGATCCCTTATGATTCATTATGCATAATATACTATTTTCTTTGATTCATTATGCATAATTTTTTGCTTATTCATAATGATTCTTTAATGAAAAATAAACATATGCATAATGAATGATAAAACCGGTAAATTATGCATAATGGGTTTTTTAATTGTTCGCTATTCAAAATCAAAATGAATAAAAATTGCAAGTATATAGAGCATCTTTAGCCTTACCAAATGGGCCACTGAGTAGTAAAATACCCTAAAGCTTAAATTCACAAAATTAACCGCATATCCTCAAGGATCAGACCGAAAACACGCATTAAGAGCACAAAATATCAAATCAAAGACTAACATAAAAAATAACTACGCGGATTGTTTACTAAAACCTCAAAAATGAACATCAAAAACACTAAAACAATGAGAATATTGAATTTAAGATAAAGCCCAGATCAAGAACTTACGGTATTCATCGAAGCCACAAGAAATCACGCACAAACCAACTGTGGCATTGCTCCGAGTTCCGGATGAATAAAAATGGATGTGGATCTTCAGGGGTGAGAAAAAAAACCGAAAAAACCGAAACCCACAGAAAACCGAAAAAACAGAACCCAAAAAAACCGAAACCCAACTAGAAACCGGCGGTTTGGTTTTTTATTTTTTCAAAAACCGAACTTTCGGTTCGGTTTCGGTTTTGACACAAAAACCGAACCGTAAAAACCGAACCTAACCGAACCAATCCATTATACATTTTTTTTTTCAAATCTTCTAGTAATCCATTATACATAATACTGGGATCCTAATGGACTAATGGGCTGATTTTTAAGATTATTGGGCCTGAATATTTACTAGAATATTTAAAAATATTGAATGTCAAAGTTTATTTTCTATAATGACAAAGATTATTGGCATTTTTAAGATTTAAAAATAATGGGCTCCTTTAGGCAAATTTTATTTTATATAATGGGAAAGTTGATAAAAAAAATTAATAAATTTTTTTTGAAGAAACCGAACCCGGAAAACCGATTAAAACCGAACCGAGAAAAACCGACCGGTTTCGGTTATGGTCACACAAAAAACCGAACATTCGGTTTCGGTTTTGGCCAAAAACCGACCCAAACCGAACCGTGCACACCCCTACGTCTTTCTATGTCTGCTTGACCCATTTAGAATGGGTGCAAGCAAGCCCATTATTTTCTTTATAGGGGTGATGATGGGTTAGGTTATCGGGTTGTTCGGTTTATTCGATTTATAAAAAAAATGGTAAAATCGAATAGAACCAAAAATCGAATTTGAATTCGGTTTGGTCTTCGGGTTGACCGGAATTAAACCATTTATTTTTTAAAAAATTAATTATTAATTATATTATAGATATACAGCAAAACAGTATTATTTCAAGCATAAAAAATATTTTTTTATATTAGGATAAAATTTTAATGATATTTTTATTTATATAAATATATAAAAAATAATCTATTTATATAGATTCGGTTTTCGGTTCAAATTGTCAAATGCATATCTAAACCGAAACCGGATTTTTAGTTTGGTTTTGTTCGATTTTGGTAAATTCAGTTCGATTATTAGTTCGGTTCAGCTTTTTCGATTCAGTTTAGCTTTGATTTATTCGGTTATTACCCAAACAATGAACACCCCTTCAGTTGGGTTGAGACTAAATTTGAGATCCCACATATTAATTTAGCTTACATTTTAGGTGTCATTTTGCGTTAATAGCTTATTAACCTCACAAGCTTAAATAAATTAAGTTTATTGGTTTTGAAACATTGTAATTAGCGTATAAACCTACCAAATCGGCTAAAACAAACACGTTATAAGCGGAGATCGAGAATGGCGTTATGCCTAGAGCCTAGAGTCATCCGGACAGCAAACCCTCTGCATCATGTCTATCAGCAGCAAAGGGTCGTAGTTACTGTTGGATATACAGTAAGGTTTGTAAGGCTTATCCAAGTCCCACGTCGGATGAACAATGAAATAATTGTTGTAAATAAACCTGCACTCCGCTGCGGGACGGTTAGCAGACGTCAATTTGTCGGCGGAAGTGGATCCGGGCGCATTACGTGTCGTGGTGTTTGCAAACGAATGTATCTTAGGCAATGGTTTGACAAAGTTGGTTATCATAACGACAAAAGTAAACTGATACAATAAGTTGAATTAGGATACTTGATGTTACAAAACAGACTAATTTAAATATGCTCTATTCACTTTCTGAACCATTTCAAACAACAATACACAGTGGTTCTGGGTACTTTGCTTTTAGAATCCAGTCGTTGAGAAGCGAATGTGCCGTAGGACCAACGTTCAGTTCCTATATCAACATCATCAACAAACCATGTCAGTACTATTATAACTTCAAAACAAAACAAAAAACAAAGAAACTTGAAATAAACATATCGGATATGATCTGTCAAAGGGGTCATTAGGACGTTTTAAGGGGTGTTTGGGACTGCTTGTGGAAGAGGTATTCATGGCTCCTAAGATGCTGTTTCTTCCAGTCAATCCTGACTGAATCATGACCATATGTCACACTATACAGGGGTGTTTGTGCTCGCCTAATGAGTGTGTTTCAAGCTGAGCTAATATTTTTGTAACAATTTTGTTGCAATTTCAATTTAACACATTTTTCAAAAACTAAAAAAATCCAAAATCAACATTAAAGAACAACAACAAAAATTAATGTGCATACCTTTGTTTTGTCGTCACAGTTGACGAATTCAGGACCAGTGACTGATGTAAGCCTGCAATAAAGTTATATTTAGAAACTTGTTGAACAAAGAACGTAAATAAATGACAACCACAAAAAAACACTTGTTCACCTCTTGATCCAATGATACCCTGACATTTGCTCGTATTCCCAACTCCCACGTACTTGGTAGTTTTAGCAGGATCATCAACGCCTGCGCTATTCTCAATTCCCGCACCATGAATGAACAAAGAGTTGAATAGAGGTCCCAACTCCCACATTCTTGGTAGTTTCAGCAGGATCATCAACGCCTGCGCTATTCTCAGTTCCCGTACCATGAATGAACAAAGAGTTGAATAGAGGGCGCTGACCGATATACTGAAATCCAATTGATGCCCTATGAGCAAAGGATGTTGGTGTAGTCAAATTTATATACCAATAGTAATAAATCTCGTAAGAATTTCTTTCCAAAATACTTCTCAAACAAGAGAA
>BQNB010018753.1:0-43723 GCA_026074375.1 Tanacetum coccineum | reverse complement strand
TTTTGCTTATCAAATGGTACAATTTCATCCTTTTTAGTTTCGGGATTATTTTGAATAGGAGGAAAATCACCATAGGTAATAACATGCCAAAGATCTAGATCTTTTGATTTCACATAAGTTTCGAATCTATTTTTCCAATAAATAAATCCATCACTTTCAAATAGTGGTGGTCTTTGCATAGATTGCCCTTCTAAATATTTTTCCGATTCCATAGATCGATTCAAGTTTTAAAATACAGTTTATTTTAAAAATCTTGTTTGACGTGGCTCCTGATACCAATTGTGGAAAACTAGAAGGGGGTTGAATAGTTTACCGCTTTTTAATTTAATGTTTAGTTTGATTGTAAAAAGTTAGATTCGACTTTATGTGAATTCACAATGTTCACAATATGAACAATTTAACTAATCAAATAAGTAATGACAAGATATAAAATAAGTATGCAAGATAAGAGATAAGAGATGGAAAGATCAAACCACAACACGAGGATTTATAGTGGTTCGGTAACGAAGCACCTCTTCGCCCTACTCCACTCCTCGAGCACCAAACTCGAGAGTTTTCTTCACTATGTCAACAAGCTCCCTTTAGGCGGAGAAAACCATACACGACTTAGTTTACACCAATTTCTGACACTAAGCGAATTGTCGAGTTCTAATCCTAGCTAGAACCAATCTATCACAACTAACCACACCACTTCACAACAATTCACTACTTGGCTTCACCACACCCTTTTTCATCACTTCATGACTTCACTTCACTTCACAACTTCTTTACCCTTTTCAGCTTTTCTACACTCTTTTTCACAACTTCACTTCAACTAAACACTACCTTGATCACACCAATCTAACACTACTTACTAAGATCACCTCGATCTAACTATACCATTTGGTGATCACCATATCAACAACTCATAAACCACCATAAACAACCACGATCTAACAGTTTACACAAGTGTAGGAATACATGGACACGTCTGAGTACATTGTGAATGTAACGACATGTAACGAATGCACTGACAAAACAACAAAACTTCGAATCTTTGATGATAACGAGAGTTCCTTCTCTTGCACTTAGAGGTATAAGCTTGAGAAACACTTGGAAACAAATAGTTATGATTAAATGATCAAAGGATTGTAGGTGATGTATAAACTGATTTTAGACAGAAAATAATGAGTGGAAAATGTGAGAAAATCAGTAGGGAATAGTCCAATATTTATAGGCAAACTGAGTTGACTTTTTGTCTGGCCGGTCCCCTTAATTAGGGTGCCGGTCCCCTTAATAATTAAGGGGATCACCCTTATAATTAAGGGGGGCGCCCAGCCTGGACGCTCCCTTTTTTATCTTTTCTGGAACATTTCTAGCCATTTTTAGGTAGAAATTTTGAATTTAAAATATTTATTTGAATAAAACATTTATTTTAAATCTAAAAATGTTTTGTAAAAGTTATAAAAATGTTTGTGATATTTTTATAAAAACATGTGAGGTTAAATAAAAATTCCTTTGATCATAAAATAAATTAAGCACTTATTTATTCATACCTTAAGTGATTTTACGTCGGGTACAAACTTCGTTGAAGAAGTCTTGAGACCTCGAGAGATGTTGTCGTATGAATGCATTGATGATTTGTGATCAAAAGTAACTTAAGCACTTTACATTATGTGTTATAAATTACATGTATTACATTACCAAACATGAAAGAGAATGTAATAGAATAAGTATCGTAATATTTCTACCAACAATCTCCCACTTTTGATGATTGACACAATATGTAAACTAATAACGCATGGTAGAAAATTGTATATAGTTACTATGTTACCCTTCTTCTCCCCTTTTTGTCGAAGCAAAAAGGTAGACTATTAGGTGCGACTTATACTACACACTACATAGATGAAACCAAAGAGGCGAGCTTGCATCAATCCCCATTGAAGTCATTGCTCTTACAACCCCTTTAATCATTCCAAGAATCTTACTTTGACACTCGAGCACACCCCATACTCATTCACGCGTAAGACACTTGTATTCCATATATTATCGACACTAAGCAATCCATGGATCAAATTTGTTACAAACTCTTAACCTACATTCAAGGGTTAGTTTCGTGCAACATAATATAATTATATAAAATACAATAAAATATATTAATATGATATATATATAGTATATATAATATATATAGGAGTAGATATAAACGGGGAATGGAAAACGGGGTGGTCAAATACGTTGTCGGTACAGTGAAGCCCGGGATCCGGGGTAGGCAGGTTGTCGGGTACCATAAAACCCCAACACGAACCTAGACACATATAAATACTACTGGTCAGCTATGACAACCCTAACAGATACACATACCCCGAAACCCTCACCTATTTAAACCCGCATAAATACCTGGTAATAGACGGGTAACAAGGTAACAAACGGGTTTAAAAAGATTAACCTGGTTATATGAGTTGACCCGTTTAACCCGTTTTAATATACAAAATTGGCACATACACAGGTTAAACAAGATAAAATGGGATTGTCGGGTCGACCCGTTCAAACCCATTAAAAACACATAAAAACAAATATCAAATTAATCTTTAAATTAAAAAAAATCTAAAAAACGTGTTTTGACGGGTCGACCCCTTAATTTAATTCCACACCCAACCTAACCTGTTTTACTAACGTCAGATGAGTCGACCCGAAACCTATAGTAGACTCAACCCGAACCTGTTAATTTTCGTGATTGGTTTCCAGGTCGGGTTTTCGTGTCGGTCAGAAATACCACCCCAGTTGGAATCCACATAACAACAACTAGTGTAGATGCATAACGTTTGCAACTCCCCCTCGGTGTATGCTCCCTCTTGTTTGATGAACCAAGAAAACAAAAAAAATATATATAGGGATGAAATACACATATCAAGAAATGTGTAGATGTCTTAAACGGTTGCAAACGTAATGGCTTGGACATTTGCAAATGCTCCCCCTTGGTGTATGCTCCCCCTTGATTGGGGCACCAAGAAATCGAGTAACGGAAAAGTGCTACAAAACAAAGTTAGTAGAAAAATGCACATATATATAATGATGATAGATATATATGCAAGACATTTAGTGGGGAATAAATCATGTATGTTTTAGGTATATGCACTCTAAAGTGTGGCACTAAAGACAACAACCTAAATAAAGAAAAATGATGAATGCTTAAGACATGGAAATGTTTAGGAACCAATGATAAGATTCGACTTACACATGCTTAAGGACTGAGACTTGCCCAACAAGTCTTATTATGAGAATGACTCCTTCCAAGATGTCATATGGATAAGAAGAATTAACATATGATGATTGTGGGTTTGAATAGACTAAGTGTTGTATTGAGATATTCCTAAATCCTCAAGGTTTCTTTGTTAAGCATTATGTATGCTTTTCATGTTTGGGGTGTTTATGGATAAACATTATCGTAAGACTTTTGGTCGAACTAAATGTTGTTGATAAGGATGATTGGTTGAGGAAACATAAACGAAGAAGGATGAGCGTGAATGGAAAGGGAAGGTGTTGACTATAGGTTTGTTAGGTGTTTTGTTGGTTGTTAATGTTGATGAACAAAGGTGAAAATGTGAAAATGGTGGAAGAAAAGTGAAAGACACGACATTGTGATGACTCAACAACACTTGAAGGTTGAATATCTTCTTTATGTTCTTCACTTGCTCAAAAGCGGAAATGAACAAATGAAAGACATGATATTATGATGACTCAACAACACTTTGAAAATTGAAAATCTTCTTTGTGTTCTTCACTTGTTAAACAGTAGAAATGATTGGATGAAACGCATTATATTATGAAATTCACTTGACTTTTGACAACATAGGCACACATGCTTATGACTGTCGGGATATGAGGATGAGATGCATTTCATTACGAAATTCACTTGACTTTTGACAACATAGGCACACATACTTATGAGTGTCGAGATATGAAGATGAGACACATTTCATTACGAAATTCACTAGTGGGGAATGGTTACATGGTGAATCTTCTTGTGAAGATGACTAGGTGGATAACTCGAGGTTGATAGTAGTAAGGATGACTCGGTTTTTCATTTCACTTTGGTGATTTGGGGATGTACTAGAACTAGTGATCACTAACAAGAGTGAATAATAGTTATGAGGTTTGAGTGTATGGTAGAAGTATATATTGTGGTTGCTAGTGAATAAGAATCACCTATGTGAGTTCTTGAGAGTGTTTGGTTAAAGGATATATGTGAACATGTGTGTTTTCCCTTCCCTTCTAATTCGTGCTCATCCGGACATAAATTGTGGAATAAAAAGAATAAATGAAGAGAAATAACAACGAAAGCGATGAGCTTGACAATGTCATGACGGATGACGGTTAAATCTTTCCGATTTGATTCTATTAGATGTGACCCCTCTGTCTCTTGGCATCCGACTTGGTTATGAGACAATGAGTGTCGTGATCCCGAGGAACACACCCATACCAACCATGAAGGAGCGTGTTTATAATACACAATTTGACAACCAAGTATCTGCAGAGTTCAATGTATATCAAGGAGAGAGCAACATCATTAGAGAAAACATCTTACTTGGCTCATTTGCTATGTATGACATTCCAGCAGCCCCTATAGGTAAGCAGAAGTTAAAGGTTTGCTTTAACATAGATGCCAGTGGTATTGTCAATGTCTCTGCTGAGGTGATATCCACAGGTAATAAAAAATGTATAAAAATTGAGGACAAAAAATGTATGATTATTGAGGAGAAAGAATAAGAGTGCAAAAACTGAGGATAAGGGAGATACTTGGCTTGATAATCTTATCAGGAAGATACTAAAAATGGATACCTAATTAGAATGAGAACTAAATCAAATTATTAATGCAAATGGAATCCTTAATGTATGTGGCAATTCAAGCCAAGCTCTTTTTTAGTTTTTTTATGAATGTACAAACTGCTTAATATTTTATTTTCTGCGTGCTTTAGTTCTATTTCATCTATATGTAGCAGGTTTTCCAAATAAGGTCACATAGGATTCTCAATCACTTGAAATACCAATTACTCTTAAAGAAATACAACAATACTATAGTCAATCTGCAAATCCATAAATATATTGTACTATAGTCTCTTATGATATATATCTTTGTAATGGTAATGAAAAGGTGGAGGATTTGATTCTATTACATGTGACTCCTGTGTCTCTTGGCATCCGACTTGGTATAGATACTATGAGTGTAGTGATCCCGAGGAACACACCCAAACCAACCATGAATTGAAGGAGCGTGATTATAATACACAAGTATCTGCATAATTCAAAGTATATCAGGGAGAGAGCAACAACATTAGAGAAAACATCTTACTTGGCTCATTTGTTGTAGATGACATTCCAGCAGCCCCTGTAGGTGAGCAGAAGTTAAAGGTTTGATTTAACATAGATTCCAATGGCATTTTAAATGTCTGGGCTGAGGTGATATCCACAAGTAATAAAAAATGTATAAAAATTAAGGAGAAAATTAGTATAAGAACTGAGGAAAAGGGAGATAACTGGATAAATAATGTCATCCAGAAGATACTAAAAAAGGGCAATCAAGGCTGCAATGGCGTTTTCCAAAAAACTCAAGTCTGCTAGTAGGGGCAGAGAAGGGACCTTACTCCATCCCACACAGTGTATTACTATCGGCCCTAAAATCATATAATCAAGATAATCAGAAATGCAACTTACATCTTTAGTAATGTATTTTGGCGTACAAGCATAGCTGTACAAATCAAGATCTTTTCGTTATTTGTTAATTGAATTTACAAACTTCCAGTACTTTATATGCTACTTTTTACTTTGTGGTGATCCTTTTTTCAGCAGTTTTTCCCTCAATCACATCATGTTTTGCATTGGTCTCTAAAAGCTTACTCTTGGCATGGGTTCATATAATTTCATTGTATATAACTATGGTCAATTTTATAGAGAATTTACCACATACACTAGTCAATTGCCTTTGCAATAGGTACAATCCTTGGGCAGTCATATCTTTAACGTTAACATAGGACTTTATGAAGGGAATGCTATTAAATGACCCATTGCTTGGTTACAAATGACTCAACTCATGGCTTTGTGAAGAAATGATGCCTTATTTTTCGCATTTAACATATCTTATTTTGCTCCAGCTATTGATCTAATTTAACATTTCTTTCTTGACCTTTGTTGCACAGGTTTATAGTGAAGCCAATTTGTGTTCATGATGCGTTTGTAATTCATCATATTGATTTGTGAATGAAACAGTGTATAGAGATTTGTAAGATAGTAATATTAGAACTTTATTAAACTGAATGGATGATTGTTTACAGATACATATGACTCCTATTTATACATAGTGAAACGACATGACAGTTCCCACGAACCATTGTCTTTCAGACACTAACTGTCACATAACTAACTTTTGACTACCAATAACCAACTTATATTAACTGCCAAAAACTGCCTGTTTGGTTTGTTGGCCTTTGGCAAAAGCCTTGACTTATTGCAGCTTTTTATTTGACCAATAATACTAATACTAATATACATATTTATTTTGGCATACAGAGACATTATTTGATCTACAGCTCCTCCCTAATGTCTAGATGCCAACATCCTCCTTAGTAGTTTTCTTCCAATCTTAAGTAATGACAATGAAGTCATTACTTCTTGACGTGCTTGCACTATCTTCTTGATCTGCCTCATTGATAATAGTCATAGTTTTGTTGTCTTCCAGGTTTACACCGAACCGAGTCTTATTTCCTTGACATGTGTTTCTTATTCCAACTTCTAGCCCATCACATCCTCGTGGATTTTCTTTCTTGGCATAATCACGGCCATCTTCAACCATCTTGGTTTTCACAGGTTCCTCTCTGAACCAAGGCTTCATAGTTGTATCATAGTAACACTTGACCATTTCAATGGTGCGTTTGTAGCAACTCTTCAATTCGTCTTCATGTGCTTCGGTTAAACCATGTATCACAGCAACTTCTTTCCATTTATTTTCAAGTGTAACACTTAGATAGCCACCCATGCTATTTATCATCTTGTAGAGACCTAATAGATCAATCTCTACATCTCCTATGACTGGTGGTAGAGGTTCTAACATATCTTGATTCAAAAATACCAGATAAAACCATTTTATCATATCTAGAAACCTCTTCCTGAGTACTTCCCAATTCTTGTATACAATACTGTCTTTCTTGATCAAATTTAAGAAAAATATAAACCTTGGGAATGAGTTTACTTTGATAGCATACAAGGTTCCATTCATGCTTATATAATCTTCATCCAAGTAATCATGCACTTCATTTTTGTCCCACTTGAGTTCTTCTAATCCTTTGATCAGTGAGCATTCTTCTTTAGGATCTATTGAATCAAAATATGCTTCCAGATACTTGTTATGCTTTGCAACCATACTTTCTGTTTCCTTATGAACGTGGTCTTCCTCATCTTTGTTGGTAATTTCTTCATGGTTTTGTGATTCTTTTGTTCTTGTATCACCACTGTTATCATCAAACATGTATGTTATACTGCATTTGTTGTGTCCATACTTCACAACATAACCTTGATCCTCCAATTGATCAATGCTCAGAATATTCAATGTTGTTTTTGGAGTGTACAGCACACAAGGAATTACCATCTTCCTATCTTTTGTTTCCACTGTTGCTTCTCCAATTCCATAAGAAAATATAAACTTCTTCTCACTTACTTCAGTTCCTTCCATCCGAAATCAATCTCTTGAACAATGACTTGGTTAGACACATGTGTTGTTTGTATGCACTGCTTACATACCATATGTTGTCCCAATTTGCAAAATCCGTCCCTTCAACCATATAATCAGTTATCACATGTACTATTTCAGGGTACTTCAATTTTTCATCAACTTGCTTGACAGTGGGTTTCCTAGTTTTGGTTTGATCTTCAACCATGGTTCTGTTTCTCTTATTTGGACATTTCCAGAACACATGGCTACGTTTCTTGCATACATAGCAACGTGCCCTTTTCTCCTTTTGTGTATTTGTACTTCCTTCTCCTTGTTCTTTGACAGTTGCAGACACTTTTGAAGCATTGAATGCCTCAATTTCTTTTACTTTGTGTCTCAAAATCTTTTTGCTTTCAGGAGATAGTTTTCTCTTTTAACTATTCTATGGTAACATCCTTTGTGGAGTTTCTCTTTGCAAATACTTCCTTGTGAGACCCATCTGTCCTTGTTTATGAATCGGCTTCCTCCAAGTCTCGAAGCCCTCGCTCTGATACCAATGTTGCACAGGTTTATAGTGAAGCTAATTCGTGTTCATGATGTGTTTGTAATTCACCATATTGATTTGTGAATGAAACAGTGTATAGAGATTTGTAAGATAGTAATAATAGACTTTTATTAAACTGAATGGATGATTGTTTACAGATACATATGACTCCTATTTATACATAGTGAAACGACACTAACAGGTTCTATGAACCATTGTGACTTTCAGACACTAACTGTCACATAACTAACTTCTTACTACCAATAACTAACTTATATTAACTGCCAATAACCGCCAGTTTGGTTTGTTGGCCTTTGGCAAAAACCTTGTCTTATTGCAGCCTTTTATTTGACCCATAATACTAATACTAATATACATATTTATCTTGGCATACAGAGACATTATTTGATCTACAACAATGAAGTAAAGCACAAACAATTAACGAAATCAAGAAAATTGGGGATGTGCAATGATCCTGATTTTTGGTAGATGTTTATAACACTAGTTTTTTAGGTATTGTATGACATTATGAAATTCTTAAATTTATTTTTAGGGTTGTACGTTTTACTCTTAAAAGTAATTTAAGTTAAATCGCGGTAAACTGAAATGATATACAATTGTAAACGGCGGTTTAAACAAATTAATGATTATATCAAGCAAGTGTTATATGATATTATGAGGATAATTAATTAACTTTGTTCATCTTATTTTTTATTGGCTACGTTAATATGATTACGCTTCATATAAAATAAGTTTAGATACCCGTGAAGTTCTAAAACCTAAATACGTCCTAAACGATAATACGATTATACCAATACTCAAAATAAATTAAAATATCATTATATATATACATATAATGCCAAAATTTTGAAGATTAGACCAAGAGTCATCTGTATTTAACATAATATCTAGATATTAAACTAAAGTAAATGTCTTAACCTTTATTAAAAACTTGTCATGCTTAACTTAACTAGGGTTAGAAAGTAACTAGGGTTAAGTTAGCAAGATATTTATACTATAAATAGCCATGCATGCATGAGAAATGTTTACAACTTCTATACTTAACAAAAACTTCATTTCTTTCTCTCTTTTCTTCTCCAAAACCCACGGCCAACTTTAGCCACAAAACAAAATCCATAACTTGAATTTCTAAGTATATACAACCCTATACACAACATACTTAAGGTACTCTAAGGTGTTGGGAAGCATTGGTTCTTCATTTTCAAGTAATAAGAAGAAAAAGGAAGGATTAGGGTTTTGAAAACCTAATCTTGGGTTATAAGCTTGGAAGCTTATTTTGAATCTAAACCCGGGTTTTCGAACTTATTACCATTCTCTTAAATCATTATAAGGTTTTTCTTATCCTTTTACTTTTCTTTTTATGACTTTTATGTATTACTATGGTTAAATTTAGCCATAATCACCACTAATGGATTTTAAATGTATTAAATGGATTTTTATTTGAGTTTATTCAATTTATACCACTTATTCTCATGTATAATGTTATAAATTTCATGAAAGAAAATATAAAGTATGTTAACTTATTTAGTTTAAGTATAAAAACTGTTTAAAAGGCTAATTAGGTTTTATAATGTTTCTTAAATTCACTTGTGAAAATTGAAAGTAAAAAGGGTTTGAACTTGTTACAATGAATTTATAAGGGACTAGGGAGATATTGAACCTTTATTATAAGTACCACATAGTGTCATATGTATTTATAAGGTTTTTCTAGTAATCTACTAACTTATAGGTACATAAAACAAGTTTATAAGAAACAAAATGTATACATAGGGGTGGTCCAAATTCGAATTTTGGACAGTAGGGATTATTGATATTTTATAAATAATACGCCTATGACAATTCCTAATTGATAAAGAAACTTGAAAAACCGATCTATAACGACAAAAGATTCGTTTAAATACGAGTTGTTCGATTTATAGAATATATTTATCTAATATCTTTTTATAGTAAAAGTTATATTCGCATTACAGCAAATTGAGTTAAAAATCTAAAAAATTTATGATTATAAATAATAAAAAAAACTTTTTATTACGAGATGTACACGCATGAATGTTCAAACGGAATATAAGAGTAAATTACGGGTACATTTTGATAATTAAAGTTATATAAAGTTATTTTAAAACTTGTTGCATGAAACAGTAAAAAAATCACTATTCCATCAGTGAATTTATCTTTATAAAATCTTATACTATTTTGAATACAAAAATCGTACTCGAAAAGATTTCACTAAAATCGGGATTAAAACGAATAGTTATTTACGTTACAAGTTTACGTAATTAAAGCCTAAAACGCAAATTAAGCTGTCTTTTGAATCAGTAATTTTACTATTCATCGCAGAATCTTAAATACTTGAAAATGTAATATTTTGATCGCTCGTCTTTACTACGATGACGTGGATCGTAAGAAACAGCGAGCAATGGATTAAAACGACAAATAGGGTCATTTTTACGAAAAGTAAATTTATTAACTGTTATCACTTTATAAATATTTATTTTACTAAAAAGATTGTCGGTGATTTTGCTATATATAAAATTTTGTGTGGTTATCAATGTGCTATATTTAGGGGAGTTTCTTAATGGCCTCTTCGGATGCGCGTATCAGATGAGTGTGGATTCGATTTAAAGTGTCCTAATCCGGTAGTCATGTCATGACCTCTTTTTTATGATAGCCTGACGATAGTATGATTTAACAACTAATATGATTTTATGCGATGTTATTAATGATAAAATACAGTTACATTTTAAGTTATTTAATAGGTTGATTTTTCGTTCTTGTGTGATGTTTATCTGAGTTTCAATTGACTATTGTACTCATGGTGAGTTCATAGCCATCTTTTACAGTTTTAATGATTTTTTTATTATTTGGGGTTGGAAAATGCTTGTTCTTATAAATTGGAGCATAGTGTTGAAAGGTATTGTTTTATGGTGTCTGCTAAGTGAGCTGATTTACTCTCTAGAGCCTTATTCATGAAAGGGTAAGTGCATAGAGGTAGTTGGTATTACCATTATGTCTGAGAGCGAATGATTATAAATGGATCTATTGGATTTAAATCTTTGGGTGATTGGTGATCACTGGATCGATCGTTGAACCTGTCGGATCTTGGATGTTGGGGTTAAAAATCTGTCGGGCAAAAATAACTGAAAATAGCAAATATAGGTTGAGCTTCGGTGTAATGTGCTTAGTGCAACATATCTGCGTTTTTGTGATTGTATGGCAATATGTTGTAACATCACGTTGAAAGTCTTGCGGTCCTGCATAATTTAAATACATTACACCGATGAATCTCACCAACAACTTTTGTTGAGTTTCCCGTGAATTTGCACTAATTTTTTTTGACTAAAAGTGAAACGAAACTATATCTTTTGGACCAAAAGTGTAACGAAACTATGTCTTTTGGACCAAAAGTGGAACGAAACTATATGTTTTGGACCAAAACCAAACCTTTTTTTATTTTTGGACCAAAAGTGAGAAAATGCACCAAACCACAAGGACCAAAAATGTATTTAACTCTTTAACATTTCTTTCTTGACCTTAAATCATATACAGGGTCTCTTGATCTTGTGTTGTCATTTAGTTTGGCAAGATTACCGATTTTTGGTAGATGTGATTGAATTAACGATCCAATCTTAGCTTGTACATACATATTGTAACCTTTTTTTCACTCGCTTCTAGGTAGTTTGTTTAATACATTGCCGTTAAATAAAAGATTATGTTAACTTTTTAGAGTATGAACTTAAAAACCTTTTCCATTCCCACTCCGATGGCAATGGTGTTTTAAGATGTCCAAAACAGTTCAAGGAATTACAGTAGGTATTTTAATTTGGACTTTGTTGTGATCCTTACATAAGCTGTTCTTTGTTACTTTAATTCTATAAACATGGGGTAATGTAACTGAATGGGTTTTGCATTTTTTAGTACATAGTGATACTAGCTTGATCAGGATGGGATTTAATCGCGTTGCTTGGCTTTACATCCATGAATTTTTTTTCAGAAAGGGAAATATCACCTAGTCATTGTGTGATTTTGAGATTAGATATTCTGGAATATCAAACTAAAGGTTCAATCTGTGTGTTTGATGAAGTTTGAACTTTGTTATGATTTACGTAGTATTTTATTATTCCAACAGTTCTCATGTCAATATATGACTGAAAGTGCCCAATCTATATCTATATCTATACTACATATAAAACATTTTAGACTCTCTTTCTTCATTAAATGCAATACAATTTTTTAAGTAATACAAAATTTAATGCATGATGTACAACATATTATGCAAAGATTAAAATTCTGCACACATCCCTCTCTCTTCATTAAATGCACATTTTTTAAGTAATACAAATTTTAATGCATGATGTACAACATCTTATACTACATATATAAAGTAAAAAGGTACTTCCCTCATCATTAAATGTATACAAAATTTTAAATAATACAAAATTTAAAACTTATGGTATAACTCTTAAATGCACAAAACTTAATTCTAACTAATACAACTTATAAAGCTTATGGTACTTCTCTCTTCTATTAATTACTACAAATTTCTTAAATTTAAGTAATACACACTTATATGCACATTTGTACAAGTTAATATAGCACGTCGGTTACAAAACTTGAATTGAATATTGTCATTGTGATCACCTTACTACTAATTTGATCAAAACATGTTTAAAAATAATTAAACTTTATACCTTTGAAGTCCAAAAATTAATATTAAAGTGATGTTTGCACAAGTAAATTTTCCAATTCGGCGTTTTGTCAATGATATCATTATCGAAATAAAAAACCAAAAATGCAAAAATCTGGTTTTTTTTCTCTTCAAAAATATTATTCATAAACTGTTTCGTTTAAGTCACTTTTTTTAAAGATATAATTCACAAACTGCTACTCTATTTAAGTTTTTGCAAGTTGCATAAATTAGGATTCAAAATGGGCACTATGTACCACACAACAAGAGATAATACATTCTTATAATCTTTTGCTCATAATTACGAACCAATAAATCACAGCACATGATAACAATTTTAACATGAAATATATTCTCATTATGATTTTTACCTACAAATAAGATATGAGTTCATAATTTGGTCTACTCATAGCTCACTACCGTTTTCATTACAGACAACTTTCAATGCTCATATGTACTTGACATTTTAATATGAAATGATGTGCGATAAAGTTATTCCTTGAAATTTTTGACATACGTAAAGTCGTTATCACGAAAAACATGTAATCGAAAAATATTGCTCGCCAATACTTTCGATTAGGGTACCCGCCGTCGCATCGCGCGGGTACCCTGCTAGTTATACGTTACAAAAACTTTATTGTGAGACTTTTCAATTTTAGAATAAACCAACTTGTAATATACATACAAACTCAACCTAAAAAAAACCGTCGAGCGAGCTAATTTTTTGTTCTTTTTTTTCTTCTAAGATACGAGTCATTGGTTGAGGGATGGAAGGACTTACAATCTTCCTACATCTTGTGAGGTTGCTGCTTTAATTCTGAGTATTTCTGGTTTTATGCCAAATGAATGGCCGACGCTGACTTTATTGCTACCCTGGGCGAGCTGGAAAAAAATACCCCTTATAAACAAATAACACACTATTTTTTATGGGTTTATAACCTAGCCATTTACGTAGTTGATATTCACATTACGCCTGTTTTTCTTTAACAAAAAAAATATTACAAAAAAAATATAAGGATACCAACTTCGAACTATAATATCAAAATAAACCACCTAAAAGAATGTAAACTAACCATACATATCAGGGACGGACCTACACGAATGTTCGACGTGACACGAGTCACACTTGATTTTGGATCATGAAGTGTAATTTTTCTTTAAAGTATAATCTTGGTATTTCTTTATAGTTCAATTTTATCTTAGTTTAAAAATTCTTTTTAGTGCGAATTTTTAGTATCTATGATAAGAAAAAAACTTATGTAACACCTTCTCAAAAATCATAAATCTATCCCCGCCCCCGCATATATTTCTTGAACCAAATTCATCAAAATCGTATTGTACTCAACATATTGCTAAAAGATTAACACTTGATGATAAAAAAAATATCATGGTTAACTATAGATAAAGACATATCAATATAAAATTAATAAAATAATCAATCAATGTGTACTCTAAAATATCAATACGAAACAAATAAATATGACTTTTTCTACTTACAAAAATCGAGATCGTTAATCAGTAGTCCACATAAAAATAATATTGAATATAATACATATATTGTGATTCGCAAAGAACGTAAAAAAAAAATTATTCGGGAAAAAATTAGCCCCGCCGCAACGCGCGGGTTCTTTTGCTTGTTTGATAACAATAGTGATTTCTACTGTATTATTTTAGGCTTATTTGTACCCCCTCCCCCCGCCTGTTTTCTCGGTTTTTTTATCTTTTTTATTTTTTTTAAATTTTTATAATTTTATTTATATTATAAAACTGTGAAACTGAAAGTGCGGAATAAAAATTATAAAGTTTAACAAGTCAAAAGGATGAAACTGTCAAAAAATACGGAATATAACTTGATATAAAACTGCGTTATACTGTAAAAGGTGGTACAAAAGGAATCTTTTGTACCTTTTCGTTACTTTTGGGTGAGCCAGGGGGTACCAATAGTAGCACCCATTATTTTATTAGTCAAAACTCTAGTAACCGACGCACATAGTCCTTACACAACACCTTTTCGATTAAAACATGAAATTGCCCCTTCTATTAAATATATATAATTAATTTTTTCTCTCTCTCCATTTGGTCATCTTCTTCTTCCACCATTGTTGAAGAAAACTCAGATCTACTTCATTACTTCCTTATATTTTGTTTTTATCACAATACAACATGAACTTAGAATTTGATGCCTCCAAAATCTGCTGCCCTAGGCCGTCGCCCAGCTCGCCCGGTGCCAGGGCCGGCCCTGTGAATGGGATATAATTTTGCATCAACAGATAACTTAAAGCTAGACAAAAAAGAGAACTACTCAAACTGTACAAACAATTTCGTTCATAAAAAAGTGTTCATAATTATAAAAGTTTCTAATTTTACTTAATTAGTACTATGTATGTTAATTACGCCGAAGTTAGATATATATCATATGACACACAATTTTATGTGTAACACCCCCAAAATGGGCCACAGCGGAATATGATGTTCCGGGGGAGTTACTTCATAATACCATTGCACAAGTCATGAGAGAACGACCTCTAAGTGTCGTTTGAAAAGTAGTCTTGTATTGTTTAGACTCCAATGCACATCAAGCTGGCACCTAGCACTTAAGTACCTGAGAAAACATGTTTTAAAACGTCAACAATAATGTTGGTGAATTTATTTGTTTATAAATTAAATGAGGCGGATAGCAAGATTTCCCTGCAATAGAGTAGCAATTACAATATTACAATAATGTATTACGAAATGCACTAAGCTCATGACACTGAAGCTCAACAATGTATGTATCAACTACATATAAATGATGTGCCCAATGTAGATGTTCAACTCGTAACATCTATGAATCCGACATGGTATGCGTTCGTCGTTTCGTTCAACCGGAATACTAGCAAGCGCTACTTGCCCGAACGGGGATGTTTATTCCCAAATAGATCTATTCATAACATTCGCGCTTACAATCCAGTAATTAACAGTTCATGATGATGGGCATAGTGGGTTATAGCTACTTAGGCAAACTCGTAATATTTGAATTAAAATGTACTTGCATCCATTTTGTAAAACAAACATGATCTCATCCCCGAGATTTAATAAATGATTGAAAAGTAAAAGATGGGGACTATAAACTCACCTCAAGTGATGGTGTGAATGAATGAGTGATCAATCAATATAAGTCGGCACAACTTGCCGGAATGTAACCTAATTAAATATAGGTCGTGTAAGAATGTATACTTGAATAATGATATAAATACTTGCAATCTCGTCCCTAGTGTGTGCTTGAACTCCATTTAAAATAACGATGTTTGAAAATAATTTCTTGTTTAAAAATGATCAACTTTATTGGGTCAACGTGGTTAAACTATAAGTACGCAATATACGACTTTGGAACTTTAGGAAACTAGGTCATCTAAACTATAAAACATTAGTTTAGAGCAGCCCTTGGTTTAGTCTTTAAGTGTGTCAAATAATTAAACGAAACAGTGACGTTTAACTAATTGGGTGAAAGGTAAGTAAAGTTTAGTTTTAATATTAGACGACTTGGAGTTTTACCATTTAATTACGAATTTGTTAGTTAACGATAATGAAAAGTAAAAATACATTTGACATCTCGGATAGGCTGTCTATAACCTTCATCTTTTAAGTTTTGCCTAACGAAGTCGTTTAGCGAGTTAAAAACGGGCTAAAAGTATGCGTCTCGCTAAGACAGCTTTTACACATAGAAAAATAAAGGTTGGTTTCAGCATGTGAAGTTTGCGTGGTAAGAGTTTTGGACTCAGATTGTAACCTCGTTACTCAACGTTTGGACGAAACAAAAAGATCTTAATAAACTAGGACCTACTAGCTTTGATTTATCTTTTAAAACTTTTGTGTGTCGGGGTCGTTAACTGAGTCAAAAAAATGTCGAAAGATGGGAGTTTACGTGGGCAGACTTGACTGGGTGCACACCAAGTGCTCGGCAGTTTGTCCACACTCATGGGGAACGCCCCTTTTTAACTACAAACCACGAGCTGGTTACTAAACGAAATTGGGTGATTTTTATTTCACATTAAAGACGACACTTTAGATTGTATTTAACATAATTTAGTTCGTTATTCCTTCTAGTAAATTCATCACAAAAATTCAAAGAAAAGTGCTCGCTGGCTGTTTACAAGGCAGTGGGAAAAATGACAGTTTGCACGTCTAACTTTGAGTCCTTATAACTTCTTACTTACTTGACGAAATTCAGTGATTCCAGGGGCAAAATACTCGTTATATGTCCTATTTACTAAAATAATTAAGGTTTGCATTTTGTGATCACTCATAGTGGTCGAATAATGTACTCAAACTCATAGGTGTGGGTTGTATTTTAACACATATTTAACCTATGCGTTTTCTTTCAATCCAACTAATAAGCTCAGGTTTTTTAATGACTAAGATCCTAAGCTTATTATATCCGCATACTATGGTTCAAGTTTTATTAGCCACTTCACATACTTAGGGTAGTTTTATAGGTTTCATATGTTTATTCGTTTTACACAAGCGAATGGGAAAAGTCATGTTTTGTTTTTATCAGAGTTCAAGCACAACACTACACATATATTGCACGCATAAAATAAAGTGGTAAGGACGTAGGACTCACAAGAGTTGAGGAGAGTTTGCTTATTGACTTGGACCCAAACAAAAACCCTAATGGCTTAGGTCTTCTTGAATGAAAACCCTAATTCTAAACCAAGTGCTTCCCCAACAATATTCACCCCTCTAGTGCTCCTGCAACTCCACGCATAACCACCTTGCTCTTCTGATTGTCGACTAGAAACAAAAACCAAAAGGGACGAATGTAGGGTTGCTATGAATATGGACGTTTGATTTATATCGCGATCAAAGAGAAATTACGGAAATAATGCTTATTATGCGTTTATAGTGTTACTTTTGTTAATATTTATCAAAAAAATACGATTGTTGATCGTGTAGTAATAAAATGTTTTTGTAAGTAAATGAATAGAAATAATATGTATTTTAATATTGGCCTTATAATTATTAAACGTTCCTCTAAAAAATAAAAATATATATTATATATATTTTTATACATGTTTTACTGTTGGTTACTTAATTTAAATTCTCGTATCTTGCTTTGTCATGTACGTTTTATAGTATTTACTAAGTATAGTAATTTATAAAAATTTCGGCATGACCCGTTCATGTTTACACGTTTTCCAAAGTCGTAGACTTTATTAAAAACCCTCTTTCAAATCACTTTTAATCCACTTTCATAATTACAAATTATATATTGACAAATATCCGTTAATTATTTGTAACGTCCTGACGTCTTAAAATAATTAAAACGTTTAAAGAGTCGTTCATCTAAGTCGTACATATTAAATAAGTTTAATCACGAACTTATCCAATAACACTACATCGCGCTTTGTATTCTTTGGTGTTTTGATATATGTTGAGCTTTGGCCCGTTTCGCCCCCGTTAAGTCGAAAAATGTAGTTTTACTTACCCATTTTCCTCCCTCACACGCCTCTAAGCAAATAATATTAAGTAATAAATTTTGACCTCTCCTCCGCCCCCTCTAAGGCTATCAATAAGCTCACAATAAGGTCAAGTATAATAAGCCAAACAATTATAAGCTTTAAAAATAATCTCATGGTGTTGGGTCTTGTATGTGGGACGGTGGCTACAACCCTAATTAAATATATTTGAGCTTATTTATTGAGCCAAATAAGTTTTTATTTGTCTTTCACAAAAAAGCTAGAAAATAAGCTAACAAACTATATGTCAAAACAAAACAAGCTAAACAATAAATCTTTCTTTATTTTCTATTTGAGCCGAAACATATATATGTCCTAATAAGCTCAAAATAATTAAATAAGCTTTCCAAAAGCTTGTTAAATGTAAGCCGAACAAAATGAACTATAGCATATCATTTTTATTACACGAAAATAACCACGATCACAAACTAAATTCTATTATATTTCTCGCGTCAGCGCTCTGTGTGTTTTAAATATATGAACACTTTTAGGTTTATGTAGTTTTTTTATAACCATTGTTTTTACAAAATGAATTGTACACTAGTATGTTGCATCTTATGGTGCTATGAAAGTACAAGTGTATTTAAGAATTGAAGATTACAAACTTAGAAGATTTAGATGGTGAACAAAGATTAATAACAACCCAAGTGTTGTTTAACAAATACCCGGATGATACAATGATCAAACCTTCAATAAATCTTCAAGTGTTTTTGATCAAAGATGAAAAAAAATGAATGGGTTTTTGTTGGTGTTCTTGGTTCGGCAATAGAGAGAAAAGAAAGAAAAGATGAGTAAAGTTTTATGTGTGTGTGTATGGAATGAACAAATGAATATAAGATGGATTTATAACACAATGTTTACTTCACATACCTAATTGTGTGTCTTGTGTGTGTGTATCAAAAAATAAGACAATGAAGGGTGTAGGGGGACCCTCTCTATAATCCACCCTCTTGAGATCCGTCTTGCTGACTCTTAGTAACATATCATGTGATTAAGTTGTTTATGTAATTTGAATTTCAAAACTTGCTAATCACATAGTTTATGGGCGCGACGCGGTGTTTGTTCTGTACACACCACTCCTTCTCCGCTCCCCGCACTAGCGGAGGGGGGCTCACTCTCGCACCGCTCCGCGCCCTCTCTTATACTCTTTGTTGCTAGTGCTCCCAAAATGATTTAATTTCCAAGCCTTGCATGCTTAAGCTTATACTTTAGGTAAAACACGGCTCTTACACCGCACAAGTGACGTAACACGAATTACGGTTATCCCAAACATTATGAAATTCGCGCTCTCTCACTCTCCCTCTTCGCCTCACTAACATAAAAACGTGGCTATTCGCCAACCTTCCTCCCCTCCTCTCCACTTACAACGTTTGGTATTTTGTCACGTTTCGTCGGTTGGTGACGATCTCACTCATGCTCTAACAACGAAACATCTTATCGGTTAAACGGTAAAGCAAAACGAAACATTTAAAAATTCAAATTGCCACATGAAAACGGCTAACTTATTGAATGGAAAATCTTAGGTTGTCACATTCTTTCCCTGTTAAAGAAGCTTTGTCCTCAAAGCTTAGGACGCAACCTCTGCAGCGGGTGCAAGGTTGGTGAAAAGGTGCGGCGGATCTTCATTTTGCATTTGGCTTCACGCTCCCAGGTAAAACTTAGGACCTATCCTGGAGTTCAAGCGCACTTTGCTCACTTCGCCACGCGATATACGACTCTGCTTCAGACGCTTGACCTCTCGGTCCTTATCTCGACAGGCGCGCACTCGCATCTCGCGCTCAATTCATTTGTCGTCAACTTGAATTCATCCAATGGTATAGCCAAGCGGTTACTTCAGCAGGGAGCATTGATTTCTTCAATTTTGAGACGTGAAAACGTACTTATGAACTCTATTCAAACCTCTCTGAAGTTCTAGACGTATAAGCAACGGTTCCTACTTTGGACTATGATCTTAAAAGGTACAATATATCAATGGTTTAGCTTTCCATGTTATTGCCAAAACGTTCTATCCTTCCAGGAGGACACTTTCACATGACCTTATCTCACTCCTCCTCACTTGAAACTCAAGAGGTTTTCGTCTTATGTCGGCATAGCTCTTTTGACGATCACGGGCGGCTGGATATGGCTCTTGTCCGCTTGAACTATTACTTCGGTTGTCTTCGGGCTCTGTTCCTTCTGGGACAGTGAGATGACTGTCCCCAACTTCAGCCGAGCAGATGGGTGATCGGACACTGTGCCCATAACAATGCTTCAATACGAGAAGCACTCGTCCTTGTGGTTATGGTAGGGTTGTTATACGAAAATTCTTACCAACGGTAAGTGTTTATCCCACACAATCGGCTGAACCAAGTCGAGTACACAGGCACGTTTAGTATCATCTAACGTCTGAATGGTTCTCTCACTCTGACCATCGGTCTCTGGATGGTAAGCTATACTCATATCCAATCGAGTACCTAATGCTTTATTTAGAGACTTCCAAAAATGTGAAGTAAATCTCCCATCGCGATCAGAGATGATCGAAACTGGCACTCCATGCTTGAGACTACTTCCTTCAAGTATTGTTCATTAATTTTTTCTAACATGTTCATCCTCTCTCATAGGCAATAAATGGAGAGATTTAGTGAGACCGATCAAACGATTACCACAATGTTTGTGGTCTTGCCATAGCCGTATGTCTGGCGTTTTATTCCACAAAGTCCATTGTTATGTTCTCCCTTTTCCATTTCTGGGGATCTATGGTTGAACAGCATACCAGATGGTTTTCTGATATCCTATCTTAACATTTTAAGCTGTTAAACACTTGCACGTCAACATAGTGGCAATTCTCTGTTTCATGTTTGGCACCATATTCTCCCATCCTATTCACAGTCTCTTGAACTTCTTATCTACGATCCAAGGTGGATGGAATATTGAACTTATTGAAGACTCATGCATAATCATAGGCCATTTAATTCACCAGATACGGAATCCAACTTTGATTGTTTAAGCATAATGTTCCGTCAGCGCGAGGTTCTAACTTGTTAAACATGCCACGCAAATCTTCATTGATGAAGTTCCTCTTCTTTTCTGGCTTCGATGAGCACTTAAAATCTGCTTAGGAAGGTTTAACCCTATAGTCATAACCAAGGCTCGAACTCGTAGCGGCTTGCTTCTTTCCTTTCGACTCAGGGCATCAGCCACCACATTCGCCTTTCCTGGATGATATCGAATCTCACAGTCGTAGTCGCTCAAACAATTCTAAACCACGTCTATGCCTCATATTCAGCTCCTCCTCACTCTGCTCCGCGAGCCCTCATGTGTTGCAATCTCTTATGTCGACGCGCTCCCCGCTCCCCCCCACAACGCACTTGGTACCGTTACAGATATCGCGTCCACATCTTCAAGGCAAACACTACTGCACCAAGCTCTAGGTTGTGTGTGGGTATAGGTCTTCTTCATGAACCTTGAATTGGCGGGATGCTAAGCTATTGACCTTTGCTCTCTCTTGCATCAAAACGCCCCAACCCTTTATGCGAAGCTTAGACTCCTTATACCACGAAGTTCTCACTTCCCTCTGGTAAAGCCAAAATCGACGCACTACACAACTTTTGCTTCAATAACTGGAATGCAGCTTCTGCCTTTTCTCCCTATTCAAACTTTACGCTCTTCTGAGTCAGTTTTCATCACTAGGTCTAGCGATTTTGAGAAGCCTTTCAATGAATGTCGGTAGTAACCTGCCCAAACCTAGAAATTGACGGATTCGTGTGGGTGTCTTGCGCGTGCCCATTCTTTGATTGCTTAATCTTCGCGGGAATCAACATGAATTCGCACCTCAGCCTCAACTATCAATTCACGTTGACAAGAAATTATTACCTTCGATAGCAAAACTCACACTTTGAGAACTTGGCGTACAATTCTTCCTTCTTCAATAAATTCAAGATCAACTTAAGATGTCCTTCATGCTCCTTTCTGCTTTTGGAGTAGATCAAAATATCATCGATGAATACAATCACGAATCTATCCAGATATGGTTTGCAACCTATTCCATCAAGTTCCACTTGCCAAGACTACTGGTTGCGTTATTCAACCAAACGGCATTTCCTTGAACTCGTAGTGCCATAGCGAGTCTTAAATGCATGTCTTTGAATGTCTTCCTCGCAAATCTGGTTGTTGTTACACCAAGATCTCAGATCAGATCTCTAGAATAGACTCTTGATCCTTGCAGTTGATCAAACAAATCGTCGATTCTCGGAAGGGTGGTATCGCGTTCTTACAGTTAGCTTGTTCAGTCTTACGAATTAGTCGGAATTTTTATCGCCTCGAGCTCCACTCACTCCTCACACTAAAAGCTCTCCCATCTTTCTTCTTGACAAACAAAACCGGTGCTCCCCAGGGTGAGGAACTCGGGCCTTATAAATCCTTGTCAGAAATTTTTTTTTTCTTTGCAACCTGTGCAGAAACTCTTGCATTCTCGAAATGGTGCTAATCGATACGGTGCTCGTGCTCGCGCTGTGCAAGACAGGGGACCAATGTCGATTGAATATTTCAAATTGTCGCTCCGCAAGGCGGTTAACCCAGGTAAATCTTCTGGAAAGACTTCTAGAAATTCATGTACGATCGGCACATCCTCAAGTCGCCTCTCCTTCGACTTATCCTCAGCCTTCTTAGATGTAACTTGAGCCAGATAAACTTGACATCCTTTCTCAATATACTTTTGGGTCTTCGTGCACGATATGATATTTAACTTACTTCCACCGTCGGTAAGTATCACCATCGGATTATCAACACCTTCGTTTCCATAAGGAATACAAACACATTCTCATCACAACAGATCATAAGCGTGACCCCCCCCCCCACCCCACCCCCTCCTCACCCCACCCTCTCCCACGTATTTTGCCCCCCCCTCACCCCCCCGCCCCCCCCCCCCTCCCATAATTCCACCTCTCTCCCACCCCCCCCACCTCTCCCCCCCCTCCACCCCCACCCCCCCCCCCCCCTCTCTCCCTCCCACACCTCCCGCCCTCCCTCCCTCTCCTCCCTCACCTCCCCTCGCCCCCCTCCCGTATTTTTCGCTCAACCAATCATACAATGTGATGAGGTCAAAACTACCACCAATGTTCTACAGGCAGTAGATCTATGTAGAACGGATGACCTAATTATAGAATTCCTAACGTGGCAACCTCTAGAACCCCCCCCCCCCCCTCCCCCCCCCCCCCACTCCACCCCTCTATTTGTTTCTCGTCTCTTACTTCCATCGGGAAGTTCTACGGATAACTAGTGTCTAAAGTGGTTGGTGAACATCAAGCAAACCACTAAAGGTGGTTGACACAAAACTTCTATCGGCGCCCCCAAATTGAATAACATAGAAGCATAATTGTTATGTCGAGAAAACATACCCGTGACAACGTTGGATATCAGGGTTTGTTCCTCCTGCATACACTCGCGCGCCAGTAAGCTTCTGTGCAGCTAGTTTTCGTTACCTCCAGCGCTGGCTGTCGTCGCGCATCGGTTTCCAGTCTTGTTTCCATTCTTGTTCTGGTTGTGTTTACACTAGCCGGCCTCTCCTGCACTTTACTCAATCCTAGGTATTCTCTGAAATGTCCTGGTCTTTCACATCATCTTCACTAATAATACCCTGTTGATTCCCAATGGAGCCTCTGAGTGTTTGGCTCCAGCAATAGCAGCCTACAGCGCTCTCTAGTCTGATGTCCAAACCTTCTTACAGTTTCCACACCTCATAGTACACAACCTTCTTGGTGCAACCTACCTTATTTGCAGTAGGTAGTGGTTCCAGGCTTATCCCTTTCTCTTACTCGCTGTTCCCAAGCCGTATATGCTCTGGCACACATTCTGCCATTATGTATTTTACCTCTTTAATGGCGGTTCGCGCACGCTCTGTTTCCTATGGTTATCCTTAGATTACTCTCATCTTCACTCTTATTCTCAAGCATCCTTGTAGCATAACCTGGATTTCACTTGTCCATCAATTGGTTAGCAATGCGTATAGCATCCTGGAGTCTGGCTGGGATTTGCAGCAATCACATTCCCTTGTATGTTATCTGGCAAACCTCTAATAAACCTCTCCACTCTGTCTTCTTATTAGGTGAACATTCTAGTAACACTATAAAATGAAACTCTTTGAAACTACTCTCCTGGTCGCTGCGCACTGCCACTCGTCCAAGTCATTTACCACCTTCACGGCTCAATTCTATAATTCCAATTCTCTTTCTTCTAGATTTCATTCCTTGGGACATACACTTTTGTCATCAACTTCATTTAGTTCAACCCATTCATGGTATATGCAGCATCAACACCAATGGTTCTCTTATGAAGTTACACTAGGTTCAAAGCACTGTCCTGAGTTGAGCATGTAGCATACTTCACTCTTGTGCTCACGCGCTGTCCGCGACAATTATGATATTAAACACAGTCTACATATTTTCAACCAGCGGGTTAATCCAAACAACACCTTCTTTTTCCTAAGAAATTATATGGATTGCACTACAGAGCGCATTGGATAAGTGCACTCTCGAGCCATCGGAAGGAACAACTCTCATGGTTCTACCATGATTCCCATTTCTATTTCCATTTCCTCACTTTCCATTTACTTCATTTCCATTTCCCCTCGTTTCCTCCATTTCCATTTTACTCCCATTCTCGCCTTCTTGCACATCCACCATTCTCAATTTAGGGTTCGAGGGTTTCCTGGCGGCTTTAATGAGCTCCATTTCACGCGCACTAGCCACTCGGCACCGAAGTAACAATTCTTCAAACTCCTTCACGGGTCATAGCCACGCCACTCCCCTGCCACTACCTCTCGTCCGGCTCTTCCGCCGACAACTCTTCCTTACAACACAACAATATTAACGCTTTGGTGAGATTCTAGGTGATGCAAGATCACTAACGGATCAATAAAATTTCGGTAATCAAAGAAAATCCAGATCAAAATTACTATATCTTACGAAAATCCCCTTATGCATGTAACTAGAGCATAAGTAAATACAAATCATGGACTTCATTTATTAGTTAAATACCAATTTCAAATCATCGAAACCCCCATAACATAAAAAAAAAGTGATTACATCACAACGTTTCAAAATACAGAAAATACAAGTTCTAACACTACGGTCATCACTAAACGCTACTACTAATGCTGCCATACTAACAAACATCTCTAAGAACGGTAGCCCATGTGCTTCCTAGCATACGCCTCAAGTCTGCGAACTCTCACTCGATCATAAAATCGAAGTCGTCGCATCTGCCTCAACTCTCTCTGCATACGTGACATGCCGCGCTGGAGTCGGTCAACTCTCTGACTCTCAACACTCATGGTGCCTCTAAGCCTCCTGTTATCCCTCTCCAACTCAGCAATCCTCTCAGTCAAAGCCATAACTGCCGACTCAACCCCAACAATCCTATGTCCCTGTTCTCTCTGAACTCCCTCAATAGTCTGTATGCGATGGACTGGGATAGCCTGTGTGTGATCATGGAACCTCTGAACCAAATCTCCCAATGTCTCATATGTAACCTCTACTGCTCCCTCTTGAGCAGGCTCAGGAATATCCTCTGGCATCACAGGATGCGTAACCCTCTCAACTCTGACCTCAACCGGTCCTCTCACACATGTCTCTGTCTCATCTCAATCAATAGCCTCAACTACAACCTTAGCATCAATCCCTCTATCCCTAAGAGCATCAGCATAAGCAAAACACTCATCAATCTCTGCCTGAATCTCTGGATTAGTTATCATGCTCTAAATGAGATCATCACTAACCCAGACAATCAGTATAGTCATCTCAATACTAATCCCTTCTAGGATTTTCCAAAAAAAAAAAAATCCTATACATCGGCCAAATAAACAGAAATCTTTAACTCTCTTAGGCGATGTTTCAAAAATCAGCAACGGATAGGAGATAAAGCTCTGGATTCAGGTGATAATGGCAGGTACAGTGTCATGGGGGACCGCGTCTCTTGCGAGATAGCCCCGAGTAGAAGTACTCGGTAAATCTGGTGATGAATGATCTAACATGAGTGTCTCGAAGAAGGATAAGGATGAAGCTTCGAATGAAAATATGATGTGCCTTGATTCCTGAATCGAAGAAGAAATGATTAGTAGGATTATCTTCAGCAAGATGATGATACGTGTCGTTAACGGTCCAACCCTCTTCCTTGCGGTCATCATGTATACCGGCCCATTAAGATGATAGCGGTATGGTCGACCATGGGGAATAGGCTGTCCAGGTGCTAGAAGCATAACTCGACGACGAGGTAATGATAGGTGAATATCTGGGTAGAAGTGGTTAATCTCAGTAAACGGTGTTATCATAGGTTGGTGCTCCTCGCTTCGGTGTATATGGTGCATCACTGTTGTGGGCGTGGTCATCATCCGATGATCAAAAATGTTGAGATATCTTTGGTAATGGTGGTATGTGGTTGATGATGGATCCTCTATGGATCGGGACCATCACTCGCTCGCGCAGGATGCAGGTGGAGTATCAGGAGAAGTGGTGTAAAATTCTGGAGATGGTGGTACCTTGCTCTCCGCGTGATATGATAGTGTTCTCTGTGCGGTATCATGGTGTGTCAAGTCTGAGTTGTAGGTGGAGACTAGTAATCACTAGTTGTGGTGTCAAGAATAGTAGTCCAGGGATAGTACCGAAATATCACTTATATCCAGCAGGTATCCCACGCTAATCCTCAGATGAATCCAAGAAATCGATGATAACTAAAATAGGCCATAAACCTGCAAGGCAAAGTTCATATAATTCATCTTTATATCAAAACCATGCATTGATGCAACAATATGAATGGGTGATATGGGTAACGGAATGAATTATCAAAGTGAATGAATGATTGAATAAGGCATCGAGCACGTCATGATAGGATGAAATAAGAAACACTTAGTAATATTAAATATACTTAGTATTTAATATGTATATATTATTTACGTAGTATCTAGTTATGTATACGTACTATGTAGAATCACGTAAGGCACATAATCACGTAGGATCACATACTGGTTATAGTCCAGACCTAGTTAAACTACATGGTTCTCTATAACCTTGGCTCTTGATACCAAACTGTCACACCCCTAGACGGGGCCTGGACGGAACACGTGTCCGGAGGCGTGACTTGATTCCGCATCTTAAGTACAAAGCATAAAGAATGACCTCTAAGGGTACATTTTGAAAATAAACACCGTTGCATAGATTTAAAATAATAATAATAAGTTTTACATCGACTAAATTTAAAAGATTCAAAGTTTAAAATGCGGAAGCTTAAATAAGTTCAACAACGGTATTTAAGACATAGATAAATCTCTGGTAAACCGGTACAGGCATATAGACTCCATATAAGTCAATCAACAGCATCCATGCTAAGCACCTGAGAAAAAACATTGAATTAAAACCTCAACATATAGTTGAGTGTATTCATTAGTTTAGTTTCAAACGATATTACAGTTGGACCACAAGATATCAAAAATGTATGCGACAGTTATAACAGATACAACTTCACATAAAAAGGTATTTACGTTGCGCTAAGCTCATGACACTGAAGCTAATTACGTTTATAGCAGTAAATTGCTAGGTGTTAAAAGCCCCCCGAGGTATATGGGACCAAGAATACCTTCTTTAAGTTCGACATGGTATATATCCGTTTATCGGGCACCCCGTGGGTAGTGAGCGCTACTCACCCAGTTAGATATTAGTACCAATTGATTTATTAATAACATTCGCGTCCCGTCGGACCGCGTCCTCTAAGTCGAGGATAATTGACGGTTCATGATAAAGTGGGGCAGAGTAGTGTCCGACTCTCAGCACGTACACTAGGGCACACGTAAAAAGGGAAATCTCACGCATCAGTACTTTGTGTTAGCGCTTCTAGTCCAGTTTTAAAAGCAAGCAATGTTTCTCACCCCAAGTTATAAAACATTTATTCAAAACGAGTAAAAGAGTGGGGCTATGAACTCACCTTGATCTAGTGAATTGAGGTAGTGAATAGTCTAGAAATAATTCACTCGGTAACGAACGACGATATACGAAAGCAACCTATGAAATGGACGTTTGATTTAATATCGGATCAAAGAGAAATTACGGAAAATGCATAAGCGTTTACTAGTGTACTTTTGTTAATATTTATCAAAAAAAACTAACGGTTGTGATCGTGTAGTAATAAAAATGTTTTTGTAAGTAAATGAATAGAAATAATATGTATTTTAATATTGCCTTCATATATAAACGTCTAAAAATAAAAATATATTTTATATATATATTTATACATATTTTACTGTTAGTTACTTAATTTAAATCCTCGGATCTTGCTTTGTCATGTACGTTTTATAGTATTTACTAAGTATAGTAATTTATAAAAATTTCGGCATGACCCGTTCATGTTTACACGTTTTCCAAAGTCGTAGACTTTATTAAAAACTCTCTTTCAAATCACTTTTAATCCACTTTTCATAATTACAAATTTATATATTGACAAATCCGTTATTATTTGTAACGTCCGACGTCTAAAAATAATTAAACGTAAAACATCTAAGTCGTACACTATTAAATAAGTTACTCACGAACTTATCCAATAAACTACATCGCCGCTTGTATTCTTTGGTGTTTTGCATATATGTTGAGCTTTGGCCCGTTAAGTCCGAAAATGTAGTTTTACTTACCCATTTAATCCGATAAGCAAAATATTAAGTAATAAATACGTGACCTCAAGATAAGCTATCAATAAGCTCACAATAAGTCAAGTATAATAAGCCAAACCATATAAGCTCAAAAATAATCTCATGGTGTTGGGTCTTGTATGTGGGACGTGGCTTTGAGCCCTAATAAACTATATTCGAGCTTATTTATTGAGCCGAATAAGTTTATCATTTGTCCTTTCACAAAAAAAACTAGAAAATAAGCTAACAAAATATATGTCAAAACAAAATAAGCTAAACAATAAATCTTTCTTTGTTTTCTATTTGGGCCGAAACATATATAAGCCCTAATAAGCTCAAAATAATTAAATAAGCTTTCCAAAAGCTTGTTAAACATAAGCCGAACAAAATGAACTATAGCATATCATTTTTATTACACGAAAATAACCACGATCACAAAACTAGGATTTCCTTATATTTATTTATATGTATTTCGAAATATATACATACCCTTTTAGGGTTTATGTAGTTTTTAAACCTTTGTTTTTACAAAATGAATTGTACAACTAGTATGTATGCATCATAAGAAGTATGAAAGTACAAGTTATTTGAGAATTTGAAGACTTACAAAAACTAGAAGATTTGGATGGTGAACAAAGATTTATAACAACCCAAATGTTGTTTAACAAATACCCGGATGATACAAATGATCAAACCTTCAATAAATCTTCAAGTGTTTTTGATCAAAGATGAAAAATATATGGATTTGTATGTATGTTTGTGTTTTTCGTGGGTTAAGGGAACAAAGGAGAAGAGAAAAACTCAAGATGCAAGTATGTGTGTGTTATGAATGAACAAATGAATAAAGGATGGATTATATAATACAATGTTTACTTCACACACTAATAGTGTGTGTGTGTGTACCGAAAATAAGACAAGAAGAGGAGGAGGGGACCAAAATGATCCACCAATGAGAAATAAGCTAGAACATAACATGTGATTTAAGCTTGTTTTATGCAAATTTTGAATTAACAAAACATGTCCAGCCACAGTTCAACAGGGGTGTTTGTTTGTACCGAAATATGCCAAGGGAGGGGGGACCATTATATTTTTTATACTCTTTGTTGCTAGTGCTCCCAAAATGATTTAATTTCCAAGCCTTGCATGCTTAAGCTTATAGTTTAGGTAAAACACGGATAACGCAAGTAACGAAACGAATAACGGTATCCCCAAAAATTATGAAATTTTAAACATTGCTTAAAAACATAAAAACGTGGCTATTGCCAAAATACTACAACGTTTGGTGTCCCGGTTCGCTCCCGGAGACGATTCTCAGATAACAACGAAACAACTTCCCGGTTAAACGGTAAAGCTAAACAAAACATTTAAAAATTCAAATTGCCACACGGAAACGGCTAACTTATTGAACGGAAAATCTCGGGTTGTCACAGCTTTGATTTATCTTTTAAAACTTTTGTGTGTCAGGGTCGTTAATTGAGTCAAAAAGGGGTCGAAAGATGGGAGTTCACGTGGGCAGACTTGACTGGGTGCACACCAAGTGCTCGACAGATACTCATGACGAACACCCCTTTTTAACTACAAACCACGAGCTGGTTACTAAACGAAATTGGGTGATTTTTATTTCACATTAAAGACGACACTTCAGAACTTTGTATTTTAACATAATATGTTGTATTCCTTCTAGATAAAAATTGTCACAAAAAGAAAAGTACTCGCTGACTGTTTACAAGGCAGTGGGAAAAATGACAGATTGCTCGTTTAACTTTGAGTCCTTATAACTTCTTACTTACTTGACGAAATTCAGTGATTCCAGGGGTAAAATACTCGCTATATGTCCTATTTACGAAAATAATTAAAGTTTGCATTTTGTGATCACTCCTAGTGGTCGAATAATGTACTCAAACTCATAGGTGTGGGCTGTGTTTTAACACATATTTAACCTATGCGTTTTCTTTCAATCCAACTAATAAGCTTAGGTTTTTGAATGACTGAGATCCTAAGCTTATTATATCCGCATACTATGGTTCAAGTTTTATTAGCCACTTCACATATTTAGGGTAGTTTTATAGGTTTCATATGTTTATTCGTTTTACACAAGTGAATGGGAAAAGTCATGTTTTGTTTTTATCAGAGTTCAAGCACAACACTACACATATATTGCTCGCATAAAATAAAGTGGTAAGGACGTAGGACTCACAAGAGTTGAGGAGAGTTTGCTTATTGACTTGGACCCAAACAAAAACCCTAATGGCTTAGGTCTTCTTGAATGAAAACCCTAATTCTAAACCAAGTGCTTCCCCAACAATATGCACCCCTCTAGTGCTCCTGCAACTCCATGCATAACCACCTTACTCGTCTGATTGTCGACTAGAAACAAAAACCAAAAGGGACGAATGTAGGGTTGGGGTTTTTAAGGTTTTTAGGATAATGTATATGACGCCTCATAATTGTATAAGGTGTGGGTTAATGATGCTTGTGTTTGTTAGAAACAAAGGTGAGTTAGGTTTACAACTTGTAGAGTGTGGATGTGTGGTTGCCTGTGATTACAAGGGGTTTTGGGGAAAGTCATTTCTCATTAACACATACTTTAAAGTAGTTTTACTAGTCAAAATGGCTCTCACATGCTTATGTTAATGTAATTTGGGTAAGCATCTTGTATAGTGTTTAAAAGATGGATACTATTTGTGGGATGAAGAGTTTGAAGACGTTAGAGAGCAGAACAAGGAAAAAGGAGAGCAGCTATGTTTCATGTGGGTTTGAGCTTTATAAAGATATAGATGGCCAAGATCAAGTAATTTGATCTTTTTTTGCCCTTGCTTTTTCAGGATCTCACCTTATCTCCCTTATTTGAAACGTGTGTAGATGTGTTTGTAGGAGATGGGAATGTCGACCCTCATGCTAGTTTGTAGGAATATATGGGTTTTTTTTAGTTTTATCTAGCTTCCTAATTCATAGCATTTAAAACTTTGGTGTAATTTGTTTTTAATAGGTTTTTACTTTGATACAATTAAATGAATGTGACCAAGGACTTTTCTTGTCATGAAAATAAATTAAATAACGAATAAGAAGGGATCGTGTAAAGTCTTAGTGAGCTTAGTTTACGTTTCTAGCCAATGTTGAATTTTTGTGCCTACGCGATTTAACTAGGTGATTTAAATGAAAGTAAACACGTAAAAATGTTATATATAACAAGAAAGTAGGATTATTGAAATTGTAATATGGCCTAAAAATACAGGGTGTTATATTATGCAACTAGACAAATCCTGAGTCTAGTTTCTCTTATAAAAATAATTTGTATACTTTAGCTCCCGTCTCATCTCTACATCTAGCACCAGCTATATCGAATATTACTACGTATGATGCTATCTATAACTTAAAAAAATTTCTTAAACATTTTACAAAGAACTAGGACTAAAAATGTACTTTGTCTAAAAGTTGTGTTTCAAAGTACAAAAATACAAAATAGTGTTGAAACTCCAATGTTAAAGCATCCACAATCGGTCATGTTGTGAAAAGCTTTGCACTATTTTTACAAGTGTTTTGAAAGTGTTTTTTGCATTGTATCATAAACTTTTAGAAAAGCTTTATACAATGACTTGGTAAACCTTTAGTGAATAAATGTGTTATGTATTAAATAGATCTTTAAAGACCTGATGCAATATAGATGCTCTTACTTTAACAAAACGAAATATCTCTTATCTCGTACTAAGAATAAACACGTGTTTTTTTGTTGCATAAATGGTGCTTTTTTATTTTGTTTTTAATACGGGTCTCTTCTTGTAAATATGGGTCCTTTACTATTCGTGGACCACCAGGTTCTTTTATTTAATATCAACACTTATCAAATTTCTTCTTTAATTTACGAAAGATGTGACATTTATGATGTTGGTTGGGAGTTAAAATCAATGACAAACAATCAATTTATGCTGCATACTCTTGTCACCTATTTAAATATTTCATACATATATGTCTTTTAAAACTTTAAATATTAACATATCTTCATAAAACACTTGACAATCCTGGACTTCAATCTCAACTACCAAACTAAACAATAGTTTTCTTTTTATTATTAAGCTTCTTAGGCTACACGGATTAAGAGCTAACTCACACCCAAACTCATCACTCACCACCCAAACTCACCATTCACCTTACGCCGGTCTATACAAGTCGCCCGTGACTTATGTATAAACTGGTGAGTGGCTCACCACCTTGAGTGAAATGTGAGTTGGGACCCACTTGGTTTTATACCATTTGATTTATAAACAAAACCCTCTTTTTACCTATAAATACCCACTACTTCACTCATTTTTATACACATTTCTCTCAATTTATTTATACACACTTCTCACATTTTACATTTAAAACCCCTTTTTTATTTATCCATGTATCGTATCGTTTTTATTTATTCATGTATCGTTCAAGTTTTTAATCTATGAATAAAAGGTTTTAATTACGTTTACGTTTTTATTAATTTTGTACGTTTACGTTTACATTTTTATTAATTTTGTACGTTTACGTTTACATTTTTATTAATTTTGTACGTTTACGTTTAATCAGAGTCCTTAAGTCACCAAAGCACGGTACCCAACTCCTGTTGTTCAAACATAAAGTTCTGTCAGCACGGGGTTCCAACTTTTCCTTTGGTAGGTCTTTTCTAAGCATGCCTCCAACGTCTTCAGCACTGAGGTTTTATGGTTTTAATGCTTTGGTCTGAGCTTCTTGGATTTCTTGAAGGTTTCAAGCCTGATTTAGTCATAACTAAGGGTCTCAAAACTCTTAATGGTTTAGACCGTTCTTTCCTGCTCAGAGGTCATCAGCAACGATGTGTTGTTTTGCTTTCCCTGGGTGATAACAATGTCATAATACGTAATCACTAAGCAACTACCAACTAATGCCGATGTCTACATGTTCAACACCTTTTTAATCAAGGATCTGTTGTAAACTCTATGGTCCGGTACATAACGTGCACCTCATACCGTATAAGTAATGTCTCCACCTCTTAATAGCTGAACACAACAACTCTCAAGTTCCCGATCATGAGTTTGTTAGTTTTTTCCTAGGGGGGGGGGGGGGGGGGGTTTCTGTGGATCTTAAGTTTGTCGAAAGCTTAGGCTATAACTTTCCGTTTTGCATAAGCAGACACCCAAACCCTTAATGCATGCATCGCAATAAAACAACGAAGTTTTCTGATCCCCTTTAGGCAAGGCAGAATGGTTGCGCTACAACAACTTTCGTTTAAACAATTAAATGCGGCTTCCTCCTTTTCTTCCCAGTCAAACTTCACATTCTTCTGAGTCAGCTTAGTCATTGACTTTGCTATCTTGGAGAAGCCTTCGATAAATATGCGGTAGTAACCGGCAAGTCCTAAAAATTAGCGGATCTCTGTTGGACTCTTAGGAGATGCCTAATCTTTAATTGACTCGATCTTTGTTGGGTCTACGCGAATGCCTTTGCTATCAATCCACGTAGTTCCAAGAACTTTACTTGGAAATCAAAAATTCACACTTGGAAAATATTTGCGTATAACTCTTCTTTCTTAGCAACTCCAAAGATTAATAAGATGCTCTCATGCTCTTCCTTGTTTCTTGTGAATAAAATTAGTATATCGACCCATAAGACAACACAAACGTAATCCAATAAGGTTTGCCACACTGATGTATCATGAGGTGTCTAAAATACTGCAGGTGCGTTTGTCAAACCAAAAGGCATTACTTGAAATTTATAATGCCCGTAACGCGTCCTAAACGTAGTATTAGGAATGTCTTCTTCGCGAACTCTCAATTGATGGTAACCTGATCGTAAGACAATTTTCGAGTAGACACTCGACCCTTAAAGTTGATCGAACAAGTCATCAATTCTAGGAAGTGGATAATGGTTCTTTACCGTTAACTTGTTCAGTCACAATATCATCGAAGCACATGCAAAACGATCCGTCTTTCTTCTAACAACAAGACCTGAGCTCCCTAAAATGTGAAGAGCTGGGTCTTATAAATCCCTTATCGGATAGTTCTTAAAGTTGTTCCACCAGTTCTTTCATTTTGGATGGTGCCAACCGCGATAAAGGCGCCGCTTGCTATAGGTGCAACCATGTACCAAATCAATTTGCGGAATTCTACCATGTCGAGGCTGGGGAATACCCGACAAGTCTTTCAGAACAACGTCAAGGAAAGACACAGAAAATCGGCACGTCCCTCCAAATCCGCTTCTCCTTCGACTGTCTTTGCTTCCTCGTGGTAACGTTCAAAAAGACATCTAACCCTTTTGACAAATACTCTTGTGCCTTAGTGCACGAAATGATATTTAGTCGGGATTCTTCCCTTTGGTTGTTTCCATTTCCTTGAAAGATTAACATCTCTCTACCGAAAGGAACACGTATAATCTTCTCGTCACATACGATCACTCCATGATACTTTTATAGACAATCTATTCTAATAATGACGTCAAAACTACCGAGTGGGAACATCATCAAGTCGAGTTGAAAAGGAGATACATGAAGAGTTTAATAGTCACCCTATGAATTATGGTGTTAACTCTTATGATTTTTCCATCGGCTAATTCTACGTCATAATGATTTTCTAATATAGTGGGGGTAATGTTAATCAAGGCACTAAAGGTATTAGACACAAAGCTCCTATCCGCTCCAGTATCAAACAAAATTATAGCATAACGGTTGTTGAGAAGAAACGTACCCGTGATGACGTTAGAGTCCGGGCTAGCATCTCTTCCTCCCAAAGCATAAGCTCTTCCTTAAGCTGTGCCATTCCCGTTGTTATTCCCACAGTTCTTCAGTTTTGGGCAATTCTTCTTGATGTGGCCGGTGTTACCACATTCATAGCATGCTCCAGCCTTTTAATTCTTCTTGTTGTTGTTATTGTTGTTGTTGGTATTGACCTGATAATCAGTGGTAGCATGGCCACACCTCTTGCATTTTCCACACTTGGGTGCACATTGCCTAGTGTGGTGGTAATTGCACTTGGTGCACAGAGGTAGGTGCCAAATATAAACCTTTTTTTCACCAGGGCCAGCAGTGTATGCCCTAGCTACATTTTGCTTCTTGTGGGGTTGTTGTTGGTGATTGTTTCTTGACGAATCATCAGCCTTCCTCTTGTTTTCATTCTGCCTTTCCGCATAAGTGCGGAGTTTCTGATCCATCAAGTCGTTGGCCAACTCGATAGCAAAATCAAGAGTCTTGGGTCTTGCAGACATGACATTTCCATGAATGTTATCGGGAAGTCCACTGATATAACATAGTCAAATCTTTGCGTTTCATCAGGCAGAAATTTGGTGCACAATCAAGGCTAGTACTTGAAACGCTAAGTGTTAAGCTGCAACATCGTTTCCCCTGACCTCTAGAGATTCCACAGTTTAATTCAAGAATCTTGATTTCACCAATGACAATATTTGTTCGTCCAATTTTTCTTCTTGAAAGTCCCTCAATTCCATAGCGAAAGCAGCAGCGTGACCTAATTTCTCACATGACCATTCCACCAGGTTAGTGCAGTCCCCTAGCAGAGTGCCAGTGTAGCAAACTTCACTTCAATTTTCAACGGGCACAACGCTAATAGTGGTAATACTGATTCCATCTTTATCTACCATGGGAACACGCCAACAAATGCCTTTGGTTCCCTTGAATGTTCAAGGGTTGATGCATTCAATGAAGTCAAAGGTCATGACAAACACATGTCAGCGTATGCACAGCCTTCTGATTCTCCTCCTGAACTCGGCATTCGTCATCATAAGTAGAGTTTCTTATGATTTCCTGATCGATCATAGCTTGAATGGATTATGGATTCATGGCGTCGTTTGCTCCTTGTCTGTTACAAGCCAATGATTCAATAAACACAAAGAATATACAATGTATGTGAGATATAATCACAATGTCGATACAAATGAATATGATAATAATAACCATACCACAACACAATGGAAAATGGATAAAATGAGATCAACCATAACATCATACATCAACATTTCATAACATAATGTCGAATCATACATGATTTGTTTAGATACAAAATGACCACTAATGATCTAGTACAGAAAATGAAATACGCAAAAGTCAATTTGTCTTGGAGTTACGCCATACAGCCTTAATAGACTATACAAGAAGTCTAGAAAAAAAAAAAGAATTAAATAGTACAACTAACAGCTACTACCAGCTTCCTCCACCGTATCAATCTGAGCTCTAGCCTCTAACACCTGGGTATGCATGATCTGTCTGACTGCATCATCCTCTGCTCTCTGGCACTACCATTCCATACGACTCATGTGAGTCTCCAATGACTCAAGTCGTACCATAAAAGCCCCTGTTTCGAGACCTCGGTACTAAGGAACGCCTGGGGCGTACCTCATATAACCTGTCATCGTAAGCGTCCCTTTGACCTCGGATCACTACAATCTCTTCCTACATCTTGTGAGGTTGCTGCTTTAATTCTGAGTATTTCTGGTTTTATGCCAAATGAATGGGCAGGCCGCCACTGACTTTATTGCTACCCTGGGCGAGCTGGAAAAAAATGCCCCTTATAAACAAATAACACACTATTTTTTATGGGTTTATAACCTAGCCAATTACGTAGTTGATCTTCACATTACGCCTGTTTTTCTTTAACAAATAAAATATTACAAAAAAATATAAGGATACCAACTTCGAACTATAATATCAAAATAAACCACCTAAAAGAATGTAAACTAACCATACATATCAGGGACGGATCTACACGAATGTTCGACGTGACACGAGTCACACTTGATTTTGGATCATGAAGTGTAATTTTTCTTTAAAGTATAATCTTGGTATTTCTTTATAGTTCAATTTTATCTTAGTTTAAAAATTCTTTTTAGTGCGAATTTTTAGTATCTATGATAAGAAAAAAACTTATGTAACACCTTCTCAAAAATCATAAATCTATCCCCGCCCCCGCATATATTTCTTGAACCAAATTCATCAAAATCGTATTGTACTCAACATATTGCTAAAAGATTAACACTTGATGATAAAAAAAATATCATGGTTAACTATAGATAAAGACATATCAATATAAAATTAATAAAATAATCAATCAATGTGTACTCTAAAATATCAATACGAAACAAATAAATATGACTTTGTCTACTTAGAAAAAAGATCGTTAACCAGTAGTCCACATAAAAATAATATTGAAGATAATACATATATTGTGATTCGCAAAAAACGTAAAAAAAAAATTATTCGGGAAAAAATTAGCCCCGCCGCAACGCGCGGGTTCTTTTGCTTGTTTGATAACAATAGTGATTTCTACTGTATTATTTTAGGCTTATTTGTACCCCCAAAAACACCATTTTTACACCCCCCCCCCCCTCCCCGCCCTGTTTTTTCGGTTTTTTTATCTTTTTTAATTTTTTTTTTTAATTTTTATAATTTTGTTTATATTATAAAACTGTGAAACTGAAAATGCGGAATAAAAATTATGAAGTTTAACAAGTCAAAAGGATGAAACTTTCAATAAATACGGAATAGAACTTGATATAAAACTGCGTTATACTGTAATAGGAGGGTACAAAAAAAATCTTTTGTACCTTTTCGTTACTTTTAGGTGGGCCAAGAGAGTACCAATAGTAGCACCCATTATTTTATTAGTCAAAACTCTAGTAAGTGACGCACATAGTCCTTTTCAATTAAAACATGAAATTGCCCCTTCTATTAAATATATATAATTAATTTTTTCTCTCTCTCCATTTGGTCATTTTCTTCTTCCACCATTGTTGAAGAAAACTCAGATCTACTTCATTACTTCCTTAATACAACATGAACTTTGAATTTGATGCCTCCAAAATCTGATGCCCTGGGGCGTCGCCTAGCTCGCCCGGTGCCAAGGCCGGCCCTGTGAATGGGATATAATTTTGCATCAAAAGATAACTTAAAGCTAGACAAAAAAGGGAACTACTCAAACTGTACAAACAATTTCGTTCATAAAAAAGTGTTCATAATTATAAAAGTTTCTAATTTTACTTAATTAGTACTATGTATGTTAATTACGCCGAAGTTAGATATATATCATATGACACACAATTTTATGTGTAACACCCTCAAAATGGGCCACAGCGGAATATGATGTTCCGGGGCATTACTTCATAATACCATTGCACAAGTCATGAGAAAACGACATCTAAGTGTCGTTTGAAAAGTAGTCTTGTATTGTTTAGACTCCAACGCACATCAAGCTGGCACCTAGCACTTAAGTACCTGAGAAAACATGTTTTAAAACGTCAACAATAATGTTAGTGAATTTATTGGTTTATAAATTAAATGAGGCGGAGAGCAAGATTTTTCTGTAATACAGTAGCAATTACAATATCACAAAAATATATTACGAAATGCACTAAGCTCATGACACTGAAGCTCAACAATGTATGTATCAACTACATATAAATGATGTGCCCAATGTAGATGTTCAACTCGTAACATATATGAATCCGACATGGTATGTGTTCGTCGTTCCGTTCAACCGGAATACTAGCAAGCACTACTTGCCCGAACGGGGATGTTAATTCCCAAATAGATCTATTCATAACATTCGCGCTTACAATCCAGTAATTAACAGTTCATGATGATGGGCATAGTGGGTTATAGCTACTTAGGCAAACTCGTAATATTTGAATTAAAATGTACTTGCATCCATTACATGATCTCATCCCCGAGATTTGATAAATGATTGAAAAGCGTAAGATGGGGACTATAAACTCACATCAAGTAATGATAACAGAATAGCAAGGTAGTGGCACGAAGAACGATGCAAAAGACTTTATCCGCAACCTATGGAAAAATAATACATATTTACTAAACGAAAAAAATAATAAGTTAAATACTTGCAATCTCGTCCCTAGTGTGTGCTTGAACTCCATTTAAAATAACGATGTTTGAAAACAATTTCTTGTTTTAAAAGGGTCAACTTTATTGGGTCAACGTGGTCAAACTATAAGTACGCAATATACGACTTTGGACCTTTACCTTTAGGAAACAAGGTCATCTAAACTATAAAACATTAGTTTAGAGCAGCCCTTGGTTTAGTCTTAAAGTGTGTCAAATAATTAAACAAAATAGTGACGTTTAACTAATTGGGTGAAGGGTAAGTAAAGTTTAGTTTTAATATTAGACGACTTGGAGTTTTACCATTTAATTACGAATTTGTTATTTAACAATAATGAAAAGTAAAAAATACATTTGACATCTCGGATAAGCTGTCTATAACCTTCATCTTTTAAGTTTTGCCCAACGAAGTCGTTTAGCTGGTTAAAAACGGGCTAAAATATGCGTCTCGCTAAGACAGCTTTTACCCTTAGAAAAATAAAGGTTGGTTTCAGAATGTGACATTTGCGTGGTAACAGTTTTGGACTCAGATTGTAACCTCGTTACTCAATGTTTGGACGAAACAAAAAGATCTTAATAAACTAGGACCTACTAGCTTTGATTTATCTTTTAAAACTTTTGTGTGTCGGGGTCGTTAACTGAGTCAAAAAAATGTCGAAAGATGGGAGTTTACGTGGGCAGACTTGACTGGGTGCACACCAAGTGCTCGGCAGTTTGTCCACACTCATGGGGAACGCCCCTTTTTAACTACAAACCACGAGCTGGTTACTAAACGAAATTGGGTGATTTTTATTTCACATTAAAGACGACACTTTAGATTGTATTTAACATAATTTAGTTCGTTATTCCTTCTAGTAAATTCGTCACAAAAATTCAAAGAAAAGTGCTCGCTGACTGTTTACAAGGCAGTGGGAAAAATGACAGTTTGCACGTCTAACTTTGAGTCCTTATAACTTCTTACTTACTTGACGAAATTCAGTGATTCCAGGGGTAAAATACTCGCTATATGTCCTATTTACGAAAATAATTAAAGTTTGCATTTTGTGATCACTCCTAGTGGTCGAATAATGTACTCAAACTCATAGGTGTGGGCTGTGTTTTAACACATATTTAACCTATGCGTTTTCTTTCAATCCAACTAATAAGCTTAGGTTTTTGAATGACTGAGATCCTAAGCTTATTATATCCGCATACTATGGTTCAAGTTTTATTAGCCACTTTACATACTTAGGGTAGTTTTATAGGTTTCATATGTTTATTCGTTTTACACAAGTGAATGGGAAAAGTCATGTTTTGTTTTTATCAGAGTTCAAGCACAACACTACACATATATTGCACGCATAAAATAAAGTGGAAAGGACGTAGGACTCACAAGAGTTGAGGAGAGTTTGCTTATTGACTTGGACCCAAACAAAAACCTTAATGGCTTAGGTCTTCTTGAATGAAAACCCTAATTCTAAACCAAGTGCTTCCCCAACAATATGCACCCCTCTAGTGCTCCTGCAACTCCACGCATAACCACCTTGCTCATCTGATTGTCGACTAGAAACAAAAACCAAAAGGGACGAATGTAGGGTTGGGGTTTTTAAGGTTTTTAGGATAATGTATATGACGCCTCATACTTATAATTGTATAAGTGAGGTTAATGATGCTTGTTTTTGTTAGAAACAAAGGTTAGTTAGGTTTACAACTTTAGAGTGTGGGCATGTTGTGGTTGTCCTGTGATTAATAAGGTGAAATCCAACTCATTTATACACATACTAAGGGAGTTTATACCACGTCAAAATGCTCTCACATGCTAGGTTATTGTAATTTGGGTAAGCATCTTGTATAGTGTTTAAAAGCTGGATACTGTTTGTGGGATGAAGAGTTTGAAGACGTTGGAGAGCACAACAAGGAAAAAGGAGAGCAGCTATGTTTCACGTGGGTTTGAGCTTTATAAATGATATAGATGGCCAAGATCAAGTAATTTGATCTTTTTTTTGCCCTTGCTTTTTCAGGATCTCACCTCATCTCCCTTATTTGAAACGTGTGTAGATGTGTTTGTAGGAGACAGGAATGTCGACCCTCATGCTAGTTTGTAGGAATATATGGGTTTTTTTAGTTTTATCTAGCTTCCTAATTCATAGCATTTAAAACTTTGGTGTAATTTGTTTTTAATAGGTTTTTACTTTGATACAATTAAATAAATGTGACCAAGGACTTTTCTTGTCATGAAAATAAATTAAATAACGAATAAGAAGGGATCGTGTAAAGTCTTAGTGAGCTTAGTTTACGTTTCTAGCCAATGTTGAATTTTTGTGCCTACGCGATTTAACTAGGTGATTTAAATGAAAGTAAACACGTAAAAATGTTATATATAACAAGAAAGTAGGATTATTGAAATTGTAATATGGCCTAAAAATACAGGGTGTTATATTATGCAACTAGACAGATCCTGAGTCTAGTATCTCTTATAAAAATAATTTGTATACTTTAGCTCCCGTCTCATCTCTACATCTAGCACCAGCTATATCGAATATTACTACGTATGATGCTATCTATAACATAAAAAAATTTCTTAAACATTTTACAAAGAACTAGGACTAAAAATGTACTTTGTCTAAAAGTTGTGTTTCAAAGTACAAAAATACAAAATAGTGTTGAAACTCCAATGTTAAAGCATCCATAATCGGTCATGTTGTGAAAAGCTTTGCACTATTTTAACAAGTGTTTTGAAAGAGTTTTTTGCATTGTATCATAAACTTTTAAAAAAGCTTTATACAATGACTTGGTAAACCTCAAATATTTTTTAAACGCTTTAGTGAATAAATGTGTTATGCATTAAATGGATCTTTAAAGACCTGATGCAATATAGATGCTCTTACTTTAACAAAACGAAATATCTCTTATCTCGTACTAAGAATAAACACGTGTTTTTTTTGTTGCATAAATGGTGCTTTTTTATTTTGTTTTTAATACGGGTCTCTTCTTGTAAATATGGGTCCTTTACTATTCGTGGACCACCAGGTTCTTTTATTTAATATCAACACTTATCAAATTTCTTCTTTAATTTACGAAAGATGTGACATTTATGATGTTGGTTGGGAGTTAAAATCAATGACAAACAATCAATTTATGCTGCATACTCTTGTCACCTATTTAAATATTTCATACATATATGTCTTTTAAAACTTTAAATATTAACATATCTTCATAAAACACTTGACAATCCTAGACTTCAATCTCAACTACCAAAACTGAACAATAGTTTTCTTTTTATTATTAAGCTTCCTAGGCTACACGGAGTAAGGGCTAACTCACACCCAAACTCACCACTCACCACCCAAACTCACCATTCACCTTACGCCGGTCTATACAAGTCGCGCGTGACTTATGTATAAACTGGTGAGTGGCTCACCACCTTGAGTGAAATGTGAGTTGGACCCCACTTGGTTTTATACCATTTGATTTATAAACAAAACCCTCTTTTTACCTATAAATACCCTCTACTTTATTCATTTTTATACACCCTTCTCACATTTTACATTTAAAACCCCTTTTTTATTTATCCATGTATCGTATCGTTTTTATTTATTCATGTATCGTTCAAGTTTTTAATCTATGAATAAAAGGTTTTAATTACGTTTACGTTTTTATTAATTTTGTACGTTTACATTTACATTTTTATAAATTTTGTACGTTTACGTTTATGTTTTTAATTTATGAATGAAAGTAAATTAAATACAAAAATGATGTGTATGGTGAGTTTGGTATGAAAGGTGAGTGTGAAAATGGTTGAAAGGTGAGTGGTAAAGT